>CAJHQP010007630.1:0-31297 GCA_905132765.1 Moricandia arvensis | reverse complement strand
ACAATATTGTGAGTAACCTTTTTACAAGTCTTATTTTGAGGTTAAATGACAGGGCAATCATTGTCAACTCTTTGGCCACCTACACAACGTCAATTCATGACAGCGTGGAGGAGAAAGCCTGTATGACCACAGCCCCTTTGCTATGGCACATCTTACTTAAAAACAACTATATAAGATTATAATTATGTCCCACTTATTAAGAAGTTAGTAATTAACAAACTCATGTTTCCTGCTAACTGAAAATATCAGAATAATAAACCGACGAAAGTTGTCCTTTTTGTATCTCTGCAGACATACTCACGTTACGATTGACTGATCTGCGGAGACATATACTTCAAACACGGTAGCATGTACATAGTTCAATATAGACACTCAGTAAGCCAGGAAAACAATAGACATTGCACAGTAGCGTTTGATGGTCGCTCTAAAGGTCTGTTGCCACCGTTATCGCACACCTGCGAGATAAGCGTGTATTACGGGTATGGGGTTTCTACTGTCTTGATATCACAACCATAAGTCCATTGAACTTCTTTTAAATTCATCCTCTAAGAGTTAGGCAGAAACACATACTCGCTGCCAGCTCGATTATTATGCGATTTAGGATTGTTTGATATATCTGTAACAAGGAGAAACAGCTAGCGAGAAATATTAGTTCTTTACACCAATAAAACACGCGTACCTAAATGTATTTCATTATGACGTTACCAATCTAAACACCCAACGAAGCGGAATGTATACTAACGTTCTGTAATAATGTAAAAATCAGACCAGTGCAACGAAATAGGAGAATAGGCTAGTTCTTTATAGTAAGACTCACTTGACGGACTTATGAACTTAAATTACCGAGATTAATTGACTGATTTTGAAATATAAATATCGATCTATATTTTCGTCTCGAAGTTGTACTATTTTAGAGTTTTGTAAAACTTCTTTTGGTTGTGAGATATTGTTATATTACGAGTTATAAATGAGGAGATATAGGTATGAGATTGCGACGTAAGACAGGACGATCGAAAACGAAGTGGCATTATTTGGACAGACAGAATGGTTAGTGCGGCGAGAGTGCAACACTCTTACACGGGATATGCCGTTAATATGCTCCTGGAACTAATTAATGTGAAGGGTAATGGTTTTTGCTTTTTTTTTATTTTTGTACACAGTCGTGAATGGAGTTATACGAGATATATGTGTATACTAAGTAAGCCGACTTCTGAGGAAGGTTGGCGATGGACTATGACTAGACGTCCCCACTGTAAATGTAATTGTATAGTTTGAGCGGTTGGTGTAGATTGAATATTACAATTCTAAAAGTAAAAATCTGATGCACGAATTTAAAAGAGATTAGTAATAGAAGGTATCTTCCACCAAACTATTGTCGATACACAATAATATGGCGAGTAGCAGAGATTTTTTCCCTATTCACAAGTTATTAAAAGCTAGTATTGAAAACGTACATCAAGATTATATGAAACGAGAACTTCTAGCGGGACAATAGTAACCATCCAATACTATACTAATAAATTTTATGCTGAACACTAATGATAATATACCAACACAATACATATCGAGATTCTAGTGTAATTATATGACATGTAAGAAAATTTAACGACAATCCACAGAGAGCATGTTTAGAGTAACATATTCGAAGAGAAGTTAATCAACTCTAATCTACGTCCCAGGAATGACGCGGCGCATTGCAACAACTAGCACACAAGGGCATACACAAGAGTCTGCATAATGTTGTCAGATAAGCTCTGGAAATCGGTAGTGAGAGTAGAATCAGAGGAGAGAGTTGGGAACTGCACCTTTAAGTTGGACTTTAGAGTATGAATAACGAAGGTCGATTGGATTATTCTTTTACTTGACGATCTCCACAAATGCACTGTCACATCATAACTTAATAATCACACACAAAATTACCTACCTACTCTACCCACAGTGTCAGACCATGCAAATATATGTCGTCGGAGAGCGCCTCAGTGGTGCTTTTATGTATATTGAGGAGATCTTTTTGGTTATGTATATTAAATGTAATAGTTCTCGAAAACAAGTTTTTCTGATCTCCTCTATATAGATATGGTTAGTGTAAAATTATACGAATAGTACATTAGCCCTGTAATTACCAACAATACATTAATAATATAGGAATAAATGATATCTCTATTGCAACACGAAAAGTATGACTTCTCAGTTTCTCACTTTTAGTACTACCACTTTTAATAATATTACCACAAAATCCCTCTCACACATTCTACGGATCATTGCCAATACCGCAAATTATTGGGTGCTTAAATAGCTTTAGTCACTGCCATCCGGAAAGGAAGCAATGATCTTCTTGGACATAAAGGAACTCTTCAACTAGAACTATTAACACGAGACACACAGATCAAGTCCGAAATCAACATCCTGTTTCTCCAATAGTTCTCATATGATTCATCCCGAAACCGAGTCAATAGCCCCCACTACATTAACTTTTGAGAAATTACCAACACCATAAAATCACCATAAATTCCCATTCTCTAACCTTTCAAGTGGGTCAATACAATCATATTATGCTTACAACCGTCCACAGCTTGACCTAGAATCTGCAAAACTCTTTTTACCATCTCAGACTTAAATAGATAGAATACCTTGAACAAGACTTAAAACATGTTTTCCTCCCCATCTTCGGTAACACGAGTCATGTCCACATTGAAGGAATGTGTAAGTTGTCCACAGCTGGACCTCTCATTACTCCTTCTTTTCTCATATAGCGCTTCTTTGGGAGTACAATATCAGGGAATGTAATATTTTTCTAATACAATATTTGCACTACTCGGTGGATAATGTTGGTGTTCTATAGAATATCTCTTCATGGTCTCTGATGGAGCAACCTTGTGTGTATCAGTTACCACATCAAATTCTGCCTCACAAATCCATAACGTTTCCGTCAGTTCATAGCGTTATGATTCCTGCAACTGCTGATGCTCCCCTGGTAATCTGCTGGCGTAACTCATCTTTACTTACTTCCCTTGCTGGTTTTGGTTTCCTCTCACGCCCTCTAGACAACTCCTACTGAAACACCAATCTTGCTAAATTAACACACGTTGTCTATCTCCTGCCTTGCGGTTTTCCGCAGATAAACGTTTATCTTAGTCTAGCAAAGATTCCCGGACGATCACTGTCCTTCCTTCCAAACCCGAAGTCGCGAGATATCTAAACAGCAATCGTTTCCTATTCTGGTCTCGGTGTTTGCTCAGAGTGTGAGATATCGCAACTTCCTAGTATGGTGGTTCGTCTAATAGCTTATTACCTTTTCTCTATATAGACTCTATAGGTCTTAGACTCAAACCTTAGAGAGCTCGCACATAGTGAGATTATTCGTACTTGTAACTCGTAGATGTTCAAGCTTGCTATGCACTCTATTAAGGAGAAAACAGTCACGCTAATCATTCATACTAATCGTTCGGTTCTCTTGCACGCTATTATTAGGCCGCAGCTTGAGAAAATCCACCAGACAACTACTCCAACGACTTCAGCGTTACCGCCCGCTCCCGAATGTTTCGTTGGGTTGTTTGGAGATGCAAAATCATAGGCGAGTATGAATGAGCATATGTTAACATATAGATAACTCCGCAATAACTCTTTTCCTCTCTTTTCTGGTCGTCGATCTTGCTTATTCCATAGACTTTAACCCCGGTAAGACTTAGTGGGAGAACCAGCCTTCCCACACTCACTGATAAGTAATCCGATAGCTTCTGTGCAATTCATTCTATCCAAAGTCTGTCTCTCTGCCTCTCCCATACTTGTGGCGGAGTTTTTCCCTTCTGTACACGTTCGGCTCTTTTCGACCTCTGTTATGCTAAACTTGTATTTACAGTTTGCTACAGAGTCTCGTATGACTTCTCAAAACGTCTAGTCTCATCTTATGAGGGAATATGTACCGGATCGAGTCATACGGAAACATCTATTGTGCGGAGCACCAGTTTCGGTCAGGAGCACACTGCAGCTCATCATTCGCAGGCTCCTTGTGTCTATGTATAAATAAAGCTCCATCTCTTTCTTGACATAGATATAAATCGGAAATCACTATCATAAGTCGGATCGGTTCCAAAATCACTTCACGTGGATAATGCTATTCTCCGACGATGATTCGTCTGTGTTATCCAACGTATGGGTTGGCGCTTTATTTTCACATATGCTGATGCCCTTTTCTGGTTTTCTGATATCGATCCCCTAACCATCAATCAGTTCCCTGGGAACTTCATACTTCAGGGAGCTGGGTTGTCCGACGTCAAAGCTTTCTGTGGTTTTAGATGCTCCGCCCACTGCAGCAAATTGTACATTCGCTACAGTACAAAGCTCAATCCCTAACGTCAATACAATACCTATCAATAGTAGTATTATTCTCTACTAGAGCCGCGACGGAGAGTTCTTCGCCAGTGGTCCAAATATTCTCATCATCCCTCGAAGCGTACCTTCCAATTTTGAGAGCTTATTGAAACCGTTAGAGACTGTTTTGCCATTTGCGAAGTTTTTTGTGGATCTTCTCTCTTAATTTTCTATCTTTCGAGTCTGATTCGATCTCATACACCGCATAACTCTAGAGAATATGTAATATTGATAAGATGATTAGAAATCTAAAGTCCCGTCACCTCATTTTTCATGGTGCTGTGCTGAACAGTGAATACCCTTTCTCAGTCAATAGTCAATGTAAATCCTCCCTGCCTCTCCCTATTGTGTCTTGGCCATGGACGTTTTGCTACAGGAAAGTCCACCGCCTTTGTCATAAAAGCAGCATCATTGCCAATCTTCAAGCTATAACAGCCATTAATCTATACGTTTCCCCTATTTCAACAGGATATCACTTCCCGGAAACTCTTCGTTGAGCAAGGTATCTGGCTTGTGTTGCCGGTAGCTGTGCAGCAAGCCAATATCTAACAGATGTAATAACTATTAACGTGTCTAAGGATTCCATATCAGATTAAGCTGACTTATCAAACAGCTTTCGTTTCATAAACGAAACTGGTCGTACTCGTCTTTTTTCCATATACCGTGCTCTCTAGTCGTATACGCTTGGTCGCCATGTCTTACAAAGTGTGAGAGGGCATCTCTCATTCAGTAGAAGGCAACTGTTCTCCTCCTGTAGTGATAATTGCTTCTTGCGCCGTGTATTATTTATAAATATATTATTGTCAGCTTCTTTCGTTGTCGCCTGGCTTAGGAATTTCAACAATAACGTTTCAAGGTAAGCCGTGGCCTTTGTTTCCTCGCAATCATCGGCGGCACCGTTAAATTTTAAACGCGAGTATCGTGTCATCAGACACAGGTGATATTTACTGAGGTCACCTTGCAAGTACGTTATTCTTCTAGAATGGTACGATTAGAGAGGTATTGATCATATTAAGCCTTTCTGTGTGATGATCAATAGTGCTCTCTCAAGCTGTCTATGATCTGAGATACAGAGAGATAAAAAATTTAGCAGAGAGATAAAATGAACAACCTTCCAAGAAGGAGGAAGTCAGTCACACGTTTAAAATTAAATAGATCATTGTGGAAGGCGACTAGTAGTTTAGATACATATTGGTTCCAAGATTACACAGAAAGTATCCTGCCAGTTGTTACTCTTGGCCATTGCAATGATTTGTCTCTTCATAGTCCCTGACACGAAGTGCTTACTGATACTGAAGACGAAATAATCTGTCAATTAATTACAACAAAAAATACAATACCAGCACACAAAAAACCATTGGGAGATACTATCCGACCTACAGAGTACATTCATAGTCACCAAATAAATAGTCCATTAAGGTAAGAGATCTTTTCTTAAACCTTTACATACAATTTCTCCCATTAATTTTTGGCATTTAGAGCATGGCAGTTGCAGTGTGCTCTTCAGCTGCCTCTCAATTATATCTTTGAGATTAGTGTGTCTCGTGCCATCCTATATTCTGCTTTCGTGTCAATGAAGACATCTGTCTTTGGAAATCGAGAGTCTAGACCGAAAGATATTAGTTCCTACGATGCTAGCCACTTAACGAAGCAGTTGGTGAACCGAGGCAATTCTCAGGTGTGAAAGTGGTAAAAGCGAGATAATTATATACCTAATCGTATTTACTATCAAGTTTTTTAGAGTCCCATTACCTGGAAATTTTGTTTTCTTCAAATCCTGTGAAGTTCTTAAGACATCCTCATTATCTTTTGTCTTCATGATTCCTTGCTAAATCCAGCCTCTACTGCATAGGCGCGATATAGACATTATAGCTCAAATGGGGCACTTGTTACGCGAGTGACCTTCTTCTCTCAGTTCTTCCCGTCAGTCCTCCGCAACACCCATCCATAGTTATTATAACGGGTATGAATCATAGTTAGATAAGTATATAGATACACAAAGTATACGGGCCGAATGTGTATGCAGAGAGACCTTGGAGCAAGTACAATTAACTTCCTTCAGAGTTATAATGCTTTTGATTGGTCAAAGGCAGCCAAATAAGCTTCTATACCAGAATCATATGCTTTTCGACACTCAGTTTCTTCCACACTCTACAAGAACATAACCAAGAAAAATCAATATATGAAGTATCTGAGGGATAAAAGAGTAAGAGAAATGCATTAGGTAAAAACATCCCAACTGATCCCCGCGATGGTTTCGAAGTACATAAATGTCTGACCGCAATAATCAACCATATGTTTACATTATGTAAACTGAACCTCGCCACAGCACGTTTTTTAACCATTTGAAAAGGAATGGCACAGAGCCAGGAGATATCAAACCTGCCAAGATGAGGTTATTGTTGGCACAGCACCATTATTCAACGCATCCAGATAAGACTCTGTAATACCAACAAGTAATGGACCCGTCATCACAGTACCCCCTAACTGTTTGGGCCCTCGTCTTCTCAAAAACAAACTTTGTCAATGCGTCCAGGCCAGCAGCAAACTCACCTCTCAAATCTTCCAACTGCATAGATACACGCGATTTTATGTAATAAAGCATGATACGAACATTAAAACCTTTCAGCTTAGTGTAATAAGGGAAGGAGCTTGCAAAGAATGATACTAACCGGGAATTTGATCAAGTCCTCTGGAGGTCCTTTTCATTGGTCAGAGGCCTTACAAGGGTAAAACACTCTCGGTCCGGAAAAAGTGCACGGATCGAATCTCGGATCTGCAAAACAATTGTTCTCATTAATATTGAATCAAAATTTTGCACTTGATCGCCCACACCGGATACTCATGACTATCAAAATGAACATACCAAAGATAAGCACATGCAAGTATACCTCATTTTTAGCACCAATATCTCCTCCTCTACCTTGAACGGCCTTAACGCAATTTCTAAATAGTCACGCGGAGAATCTTGCGGTTATCTTCCACTAGATCCAAATAAAAGTCCTGCAAGTAAATATATCCAAGGTTAATAAATATACATCTGTAAGCCATGGTATAGAAAAGAAATTTACATAAAAAATAGCAGAGGATTACCCTAAGGAGCAGACAAAGATGGGAGAAAACTGTCCGAGTTCAGAATGTGAACTCGTTCCTCCAGATGCTTTTACACGGATATGCTTTGTCATTTGGGTGACAAGAGAAAGGCGATCGAGTGAAGCTTCGTCAATACCTCCCATCTGAAACACACAAACAAAAACATCTAAGGCACAAAACAACATTAAAGGCAGAGATCTTCACAAATGAGAACTAGAAATTAGACAAACCTGATTGTATATGAACATGCTTGACAAAAGAACAGCTAATGAGAATATCTGAGTGCTATAGGTACCCTGTTGCATTGGAACGAAAGTGAATCAGAACATGTTAAGAAAAGAAAAGTAAAAAAGCTTACAAGCTTTACTTACTGTTTGGTCATAAGCATCAATCCCTTCACTATCTAAGAGCAAAAGATTATACTCAGATCCATCGAGAGCAGTTCGTTTGATAGGAGAACTCCACAACCAAAGGCCCTTGGTACAAGGCTTAATGTGTTGACGCTACTTGAAACCCATTACTGCGTCCAAGAAGCTACAAAAAAAAAATCACAAAATCAATTCGAGAAAAGCAAACCCTAATTTGCCAAAAACCCTAGACCTAGACACAATGTACACAAAATCAATCAAACAAACACCACACACTCTAAGATCAAAAGCAAACCCTAATTTACCTGATTGAGAATAAAGCTCTTTCCTTGACGAGCCCTACCACAAACCGAGACAACACCGATGGGCTCCTTGACAAGCAGCAGAGTAGCAACTGCCTCAGGGTCCATCCGGAACTTTCCTTTCTCGTCGCAATACACTAGACGAATCGGTCTCGGTGGTCCCGTCACAGCAGAAGACGAAGCCGGAGACGTCGAAGGGTACGATCTCGGTGACGGAGAAGCCGAACTAGACGGCGAATCTTTCGCTCCTCGACTGAAAAAGCTCCTCATCTCCGCAAACTTTGAAAGTTCGTCACTTCAATTTCGCTCAATGTTTGGAGATTTTGTTCTTCTGGATTTTAGTGATTTTGAAAAAAGAGGGGAAAGTAGCGTCACGAAGACGAAGAGGAGACCTAAGATCCGTTCGGGACAGATGTACAGATATGTGGGCCTTAGTGGGCCTAAATACGTATTTTTGGAGTTAGCCCAAAGGCGATATTAGCCTAACCTCCTTACTCTTGCACATTAATATAGAGACAGGTCAAGCGGGAACGATGTTTACGGAGTTGAGACCTTTATGTAAAACTCTCTCTTTGGTGTGGTGACGTTGTACAAGTACGGCTCGACATCATTCCTCGTTACTCGGCTTAAATTCGTTACTTGACTCATACCCACCTTAAAAATTAAGTATTTGACGTTGTCAAGACAAGTAATAAATCGAATTTTTTTTATTACTTGCAAAATCAAGTTAACTATATCATTATATTTTTAATGTTTAACATGTTACTTGTTATATGTTCTAAAAGTATTTCTTATTTGTTAATAACTTTTTTTCTAATTGCATTTAAGATTAGACACAAATACTCGTTATTCATCTTATAGTTGTTATTTTTTTCCTATTTGTCTTATTTTTTTAAGTACTCGTCATTATCAAGTTGAATATTTGGTAATAAAATTAGATACTTGAAAGTAAAACAAGTAATAAATTTTTTTTTTAAAATAAGCTATATAGTTGTTACTACATATTACTTGTTTAGAGAAGAAATTTTTGTTATCGTGAAAGTATACAATGCTTCTATATCAAAATATTCATTTTTTTCTTTATTTTTCATCTTTATAATATATACAAATATTTTGTTTAAAATAGTTATCTATTCTTTTAATAGAGTTAATAAAATATTTTTTATGTTCATTTCTAATATATAATTATTTAATAAGTAGTTCTTAGATATTCAGAAATACTCATAAATAATTTACAAATACCCGCAAGTAGGAAATAATAGAGCGGACAACTAGATTATTTTTGATCAAGTACTTGAAATAATAAGTATTTAAAAAAAAATCAAATACAAGTCAAATTTTTTATTATTAATACAAAGCAAATGAAGTATTAAGTACACTTAAAATAGCGAGTATTCGACTTGGTCCTAGTCCTGTGTACAAGGTCTTTACATAATTCCACTTTCTCGGGTACATTACTTCACCGTCGACACTGGCTTATGCCTAGTGCCAGATGCATGTGAGAGGAATACTGTAGTATAGATCTAAAAAAATGGTTCTCACCAAAATAGATTTTCATGAGAAAAATAACTAAAAAAGATTTTATTAAATAGTGTAAATATAAATTTATATCTTTTAGATTAACTAATCTAGATTTAGGGTTTCAAGTTATGACGTAGGGTTTTGGAGATAGAGTTTAAAATTTAGAAAAAAAATCAAAATAGAAAATCTATTTTGATCATTTTTTTTCTTTGATGTCTATTTTTGTGACAAAAACTTTTAAAATATTTATTTTTAGAATTTTGAATTTCTTCAATAACTAAGTTTAAACCTTTATAAATATTCACTAACTCAAAATTCATGATAATGCCCCTCTTAAATGTTAGTAGATCCGCCACTTGCCATCTGCCAACAAAAACTGGCATGTATACTCTTGTATATGTTGTCTGCTCCAAGCAGATGAGTCTGGTGGCCATGTCATTGTAATTGAAGCTACCAAAAGCAAAAGGCCCGACTCTCTTGATCTATTTCGGTGTGCCAGATGACAAGGCAAGAGAAGAGATTCCCTCTCTGCTAAAACGTGATGTTTTCCATTAATTGGAGAGCACTTTTGTCAGACCAAGGATTGATCTCTTGGCTTTGTTGGAAGTGATTTTGAGGCTTTGGTCAGGAAAGCTGGCATTGTTGAAGGAAACAAAATTATATATTCAAGAAAATCACAAACGAAGGATCTCTAAGAACAAAAAAAATAATAAAACAACTTTTCTTATTGTTTTAGAAACTATTCAAAACTCTCAAAATGTTTCTCTTAGATCTCTTATGGAACACCTCTCCATGAGACCTATATTTATAGTGAAAGACAATTTCCTTAACATGTGACATATGAAAAACACAAACCTAATCTAATAAAAAATTTCATTTCCTATTCTAGATTTCCTTATTGTGTTTATCTCTTAATATATTAAACATCTAATAATATACTAAGTTTCCACAAACATTTTAGTCGAAAACTGCCAGAAAATTATCGATCAGCTTCTTAAAATTCCTTATAATCATCCATGGTCCTTCACCACCTTGGTCTACCTGCTTTCTCAGGAAAAGTCATATGACAAGCAAAAGCTGCATGCTTGCTTTGCTTGCTGAACAGATCATGTGAGAAGCACACGATTTATAAACCTTTCTTAAAAGGAAGGAAATGTAAGCTGCTGGTGTCTGGGTGTGGTGAAGCATGACGCTAGTTTGTCCTTGCTCACTTCTGCTGTGTTAAGCTGAGACACTCAGCTTGGACCACTCCTTAGCTATATAACCCCTTCAGTGAGCTGCTTGCACGTTTTTGTTGCTGAAAGAAACAGAGAATTTCAGTGAAAAAAATCAGAGAGGAAGAAGTAGAAACCTAGAGAAAGATCAAGCAGAAACATGAACGAAATTCATCCACCAGTTGACTTTTTTTGTTTTCGTGAGAAGGATTAGAAGGTAAGAGAGTTGATTAAACCCTGACCTTGTTCAACTTCTAATATGAACTGAACCCTCATCTCTCTTTGTGATCAGTTCTGCCGCGGGTAAAGCTTGGAGAGGAGAACCGTTTAAGACCATGTAACCGTGGTGATCTAGAGTAAGCTTCATCTACCTGCCTTAGCCATGTTTTGATCAAATCCATGTGTTGTTTAGCTACGGTCATGGTCGAATCACTTGTTTAAGATGGTGTACTAATCAATTTAGTTTAGTTTCGGTTGGAATCAATCTTTTGAAAACTGCTAACTAAGTGGCTATGGACTGATTGAAGTTAAACCGAACTAAACTTAGCTTGATCATGTCCTGAATTGTTGTGAACTGCCTAGAACCAAGCTGATCTGATTTATATTGAGTAGAACCGAGCTTGAACTGAACTGATTTAAGTAGTTAGAGTGAACCAAACTGCCGAAATATTATTGTTCTGAACTGAGCAGATTTGATCTTGTATATTCCTTCTCTGAGCCGAGGTCTCCATGATCTAAGCCTATCACGTACTGGTCTAGTCTGAGTTTAGTATAAACTGCTAAATTATGTCCTGAACCGAGCTGATTAGATCTAAGTAAAACTCCTTCTTCAGAACCGTATTGTTTGGATGGATGATCATGTTTCTGAACTGCTTATTTCAGGACCGTCCAGCCTTGTACAAGAACAACTCAAGACTTGTCCAAATCAGTCTCAAGACCAATCTCTAGGTGAGTCTAAGGTGATGTGGTGTTGGATCACATATGTGTGTGTGATTGAATGGAATAGAACTATATCAGTTAAGTAGTAAAGTCTCTTAATCCTTTGAAAATGTGTGGTGTTTACTTAATGTAAACACTTAAAGAAATATTTGAAAGTACACATTGAGGTTATATCACCTCTTAGTACTTGTTCTCAAGTACCAATTATAAGTAAATCATGTATGGATTAAATGTGAAATAATTATGGAATTAAGTATTAAGTGAAAACTCATTATTAAATCAATATCCCTAAACTCAATATGTCTTTGAGTGTCTTCTTCTCTCCAGTCTTGAACAAAAAGGTAACAACCCCGTTCCTACGATATCAACACACGATCTATAACCAAACTTCACCTTTCCTTTGGGGTTGAGATTCAAACTCGAAAAGAACTCTTTGTTTCCCATCATGTGATTGCTCGCTCAATTATCCAAATATCAACACTTGCATTGCTTTTTTCGATATCAAGATTCTTTGGAATCACCTTGTCTTCATTCAATAATTGTGTTTCATTTAATTTGGTTTCTTGATTCTTCATTGACTTCTCGGGACAGGAAGTTGCATAGTGATCCAGCTTGTCACATCTCCAACATATCAGCTTCGAATGATCCTTCTTCGAGTTTTTGTCTTCGGTGTGTGACACATGACTTTGGTTGTGTAATCTACCTCGACCTCTGCCTCTTCCATTATGTCCTCTACCTCTACCAAGAAAATCTCCATAGTTCCTCTGAATATGGTGATTGTTATCTGAAAACATAAGCTTCCCTTGGTCTTATTTCTGAGTTTCTTCCCCTAAACGCTCCTCATACGCCTTTAGCCTTCCAACTATGTCCTCAAAACCGTAGAGTTGAGGTCTAAGACTTGCTCAAGCGACGCTACGATCTGGATATACTTGTGTCTTGGGAGACCTTTCAAAAACTTCTTAATCATCTTGGATTCTTCTATGTTTTCTCCCAATGAGGCTGCCTTGGATGATAACCATGATATCTTTCCCGCAAAGTCATCCACGGCATCACTATCATTCATCTTCAACCTGTCAAACTCCGTCATCAATGTTTGAAGTCTCGCCTCCCTTACACGATCAGCTCCAAGGTATCATGACTTGATGGCGTTCCAGATGTCTTTTGATGTAGCTTGTTCTCCCACCTGGAGAATCAAAGTTTCGAGAATAGATTGAAACAAAAGAGCAATCGCAAAATCGTTTTCCTTTGATCATCCGAACCAGGTTCTATCGTGTCCCACACATCATGAACACGGAGTAACACCCTCATTTTCATCGACCAAACTGTGTAGTTTGTCAAGTGCAACATCAGACATTGGATGGATTCGGATCCAAGGTCCTTCGTTAGTGGTGCAACTCTAGTCACGTCCACCATCGTGCGTTCGTGGTCTCTTAGAAGTCACCTGGATCGAAGCTTCAACTTAAGCTAAGATTGAGTCTCCAACCTGAGGCTCTGATACCAGTTAAAGATCTCTAGGAACAAAGAATAATAAAAACAACTTTTCTTATTGTTTTAGAAACTACTCAAAACTACAGCTCACAATGTTTCTCTTAGATTTTTTATGGAAAACCTCTCCATGAGACCTATATTTATAGTAAAAGACAATTCCCATTAACATATGGGATATGCAAAATACAAACCTAATCTAATAGAAAACTTCATTTTCCTATTCTAAATTTTCTTATTGTGCTTATCTCTTAACATATTAAATATCTAATAATATATTAAGTTTCTACAAACTTGGAATTATCCAACAACAACTTTGTATGGATAGTGATTTGACTTTCATTGTCATAGCAAAAGGAGAAAAGACTATTGTTAAAGGCTGGTTCAACCTTGTTTAACTAGGGAAGGATTCACTGCTAGGCCTGGTGTAACGTGGGGGTGATGTTGGTGGCCTTGATCATCTAAGAGAGTAGTTATATCATCACCATTTAAATTTCCTAAAGGAAAAAAGTTTGTGAGCTACACGAAGTGTACCTTAATATGGTGGAAATCATCAAATGTTTCAAAATATGTTAATAACTACAAGATGTTTATGTTAATACATGCCAAAATTTAATGTACACAATTTTTTTTAAAAAAACTTAGTTTTTTGGTTCTGTAATTAATCAGAAAATCAAACTTAAAACCAAAAAACTAAATTTTAGAAAAATTGTGTACATTAAATTTGATTGGCTAAAAATTAAAGAAAATAGTTGAAAACAAAAATAATATATTTATAATTAAAATTTAATATATTTTAATATGTATGAAAACTTTTAAAATATGAAGACAATAACTTTGATATAGTCGATCATATTAATTTTCAATATAATATATTAAGAAATTCATATTTTGGGGTTTAAAATTTGAAATGAATTTTGGTTGACGGATTGTAAATATATTAACAAAGTGAATTGTTTTAGAAGTCAAAGAAAAGGAATGCTAGGTAAATTTTAATATCATAATATATAAAAATTATGTTGACAAAATTTTTACAAAATAAATGTTGATGTTGACAAAAAAATAAGATATACATACATATATACAGATAACAAATACATAATTTTTTTATGTAAACATCATGTTATTTTAGTATCCATAGGTAAGATTATAGATTTGGTATTCGGTAAACAGTGTGTCAAATTACGTAACATATTAAAAAAAATTATAATGCTTATGCTTGTTATATCATTCTAATTATTGATAGCAGTGATATATTTGTAAATGATATTTTATTGTTTTATGATGTTAATTGTAAGTGTTATGAGACGTAGAATTTTTTTTCTTTGACTTTTAAAATAATTCATCTTGTTAATATATATACAATCCGTCAACCAAAATTTATTTCCAATTTAAAACCCCAAAATATTGAATTCATTAAATGTTTATATTGGAAATTAATATGATCGACTATATCAAAATTGTTGTCTTCATATTTTTAAAGTTTTCATAAATATATTAATTTCAATTATAAATATCTTATTTTTGTTGTCAATTATTTTCTATAATTTTTACCCAATCAAAATTTAATGTACACAATTATTTTTTTTTTAAACTTAGTTTTTCGGTTTTAAATTTAATTTTCTGATTAATTACAATTTGATCTCATAAAATTTTATTAAAATTAATTAAATCCAATTTTGATGTTCCCACCATATAATCATTTTTTCCACTATATAATCGTTTACCTCATATATGTAGCATATATTAACACAAACAATGTTAACATATTCTGAAATATTGGATGGTTTCTTTTTGCTCTACAGACCACCAGGTTGTGGTAAGACATCAGTTGCGTCAATGAGGAAGGAGCCACCTCTATCCACATCAATTGTCCAGACCTATTGAGCAAATATGTCTCGTGTAACGAAGAACCAGGGAAGATGATTGATTCTAAACAACTTGAATGAGTCGCAGTTGGATTACTACATGCTTTCAAGGTTCTAAACTTGGTTAACTTCATCTGAACTGAGATTACTGATTCATCAAATGTAAAACAGGTGATAGATAACAAGAACGAGTATCAGACTATCATTAGATATTAAACATAAGGGCAATGTCTAAAAAGACTTGCATGGTTTTCAATAAAGATTAATCGTCTCGGTAGTTAAACTTCCTTTTAACAGGCACACGTTCATCTTCATCTTCACCATCATCAAGTTCCTCTTCTTCTTCTTCATATACTTCTTCTTCAACTTCTTCTTCTTGCTCAACATCATCTTCCACAGTATTGACCCTCTCACACTCATCGATCCATTCACTATAGCTGCAGTCATTACTGAGAGGCTTAGAAAGAATAAGTAGAACAAGAACTCGAAAAAGATAGTGTACTTACATGTCTATAGCTTCACTCAAAGCTGCAAGAAAACAGAACCCAAAAGAATTGATCAGAGACTATGTAAAGCAAAAAAAACTGATTCTATATTGACATAAAGATTCAAACCTGTGATAGTAGTGCTAAAGCTTTCTTCACAGATTCTACAAGATGCAATACCAATCATCTCCTTCATATTACTGAAAGAAACAAAACAAAGGAGCACTCACCACTTATTTATAAGATTCATTAAAGACAAAGACAAATCATACATTTGGCATTCGACACTAGAGCCGTGATTGCAAAAAGGACAGCTAAAGACAGTGTCAAGCTTGTCCATTCGCTTCGTTTGAGCAGGCTTTGCCCTTGACTTCCTCTTCCCCATCCCTTAAGCACATTGGCCACAAAATAAAGACCAATACTTTCACAATACCTCCATTAATGTGTAGTTATGAGCAATCTCTAGATTGAGAAAAATAACCACAAAGGATCCAACTTCAAAAGAAATCTCAATTGGTAAGCTAAAGAATCGAAAACCCATAACTTACGAATCAACAAATTCAAAAGAATCAGAGCCACGACTCGAGAAAATACCCTAATTTAGATGAACTATCGAGAGGGCGCGATGGAAAATTCACAGCTTTTGGAGAAAACTTGGTAGATATTCAAAGAATGAATTCAGAAAATCGACAAATCGAGAAACCTGTTATTGCACAAGATCGATTCCTCGAGGAAGATACGAAACCCTAGCTAGAGTGAATTGGGGGACAGAGGGTAAAGGAGTTCGATGCAATTTGATATTTTCTGCACTCTCGGACGGCGACGACGCCGTTTCGAACTTTTATAAGGCAAAAAGAAGAACAAAAAAATCGACTGGGGGTGATGATTGTTTTTCTTTTTTGATAAAAGATGATTGATCACCACCTTTTTACGATGATTGTTTATTTGATTTTTGGGTTTTAGAATTTGGTTTTTAGATTTTGGTTTTTGATATTTTCGTGAATTTTAGTTTGTTTTTTATTTTTTGAAAAATTTGAATGGTATCTTTAGATTTAATTTCTACTTTTCAAACTAAAATAATTTATTAATAATAAAAAGTTTTTTGAAAACAATAGAACATATTATTATTATCACTAGAAATATATTTTATTTAAAATTATTTAAAATAAAAAACGAAAAACAAAATATTAACTAATAAATAATTTTTAAAATACATTTCATTTCAAAAAATACACAATTAATATTTAAAATTTTAAAATAAATTAAAATTTAGTTAAAAAATATGGTAAAATGTATAACAATTATAACTAACAATGTAATTAAACCTATATAGTTTTTATATTATAGAATATAAATTAAATTATTTTATCTAAACAAACTTAAATATTTAAATTTTAGAAAAGATTGTTATTTTAGATATTTTTAATTATACTTTTTTTTAGAAAAAACATGTTGCTCTTATATTGCCGATAGTTATTTTTAAATATTGTCCAAGCAATAAAAAAAATGTTGCGTAGAAAAAAAGTACAATGTGAATTTTGTTTTTTAAATAAAAGATAGTAGAGAAAATAGTTTCTTTTTGAGCCAAAAAAAATATAAAATTGTCCCATATGTATCATTTTCCTAATTGTCTCATTAGCATAATATTTTTGAAAATCACAAACCTTGAAATAGAATTACCTATATATTTAAGAAATATATTAAACATTTAACTAATATTGAAGAAGACGATATGGTGAACAAATTGTTTTTCTTTTACTTTTTTTGTTCAAAAATAAAATTTAAAGATAATGAAACATAATATTTGCAAATATTTCATAACTACTATTCCTTAGTTTTCGCAACTGTTTACAATTATCCGTAGAATCTGAATTCTAATATAGGTAGAAGACAATTACAATGTTTGAAACTAAGTTCTACGATTAAGTAGATTATTAGTGGAATACTGATTGTTAATTCTGCATACTTTAGAATGATAGGTAAAGCGCAAATTTAAGATTCCAAATTTATTTGGATTACTATTTTCAGCAGATACGTTTTCTGAAAAAAATATGACACATAACAAACGTAGATTTTGAATTCTACTTTGTAGAACACGACATTTGTTATCCATAAAATGTAAATTTAATTTTTTATTTAACAACTTTCTCAACCCCCAAAAAAAAACCAATACATTGGTATAAGTATTTCTTTAATATTTAATATTTTTCAAAAAAAAAATTGGTTTGCAAAACAATTTATTTTGATTTATTTAAAAAAAAATAGAAAGGACATTAAAGGCAAAAAGAATACAAATTCATTTTTATGCTAATGGGACAACCTTATGGTTTTTTTTGGCTCAAAAAACAATTTTCCCATAGTGGTAAAACAACCTAAAACTAGCTTCCTAAGAATTAGGAAATTTACTTCCTAAAATTATGATCGGGTGAAAAGTAGTTTTTGAAAATTAAAAACTAAAAACTATCTAAGAAATTGCAAATAACTAATTTCGGTTAAACTGTTTAATGATATAAGTGAAGAACGTGAAAACTGAATGAATATTGAATTATTACGACAAAAAATAAAATCTATTTTTTTTTGTAATTAGCTAAATTCTAATAATTCTTATTTGACTAACTAAAATATTAAATTTTAATAAATAAAATTATTGTAGAACGTAAAAAAAATGAGTGTCAAAATTATTATGAAAAATAGAATATAATGTGTAGTATAAAAAGATAGAGATGAAGAGATTTAGAAACATTGTACATAGTCTAGTTACTAGGACAAGCACTTACGGGATACTATAACAAAGGTTTACCAGATACGATTTGTCTATGATCATGAAAACGTTAGATGGTAACTATGTAATTTATATAGGATTGGTGTCTATACGAATGCTTACGTACTGCATATTTTTAATTTAAAAAATCCTTGTAAAAATATCAGTTTAGCTGATAAACGGTTTATCGCCTAAAACAATTTTTAGAATACAATTTTCAGAATACTGCTTTTTGTTATATTCTACGACTACAAATTTCATTGAAATATATCAAAATTACAATGTTAAAGTTATATAAACTATAGTACATAAATTATTACACAAGCATGTATGTGTACAAGTATGTATGTGTGCTTGGTCGAAAACGTCTTACTCTTAATGAATATGTGCATTCGTGATATTTTTCAAATACATTCTTGCTCCAATATGAATCTTTCTCATTCTCTTTTTTTTTGAGGTTTTTCGATTTGTATTACTAAAACTCATTATGCTTAATATTATTCCTAAAAATAAGACCATCTGATACCAATTAGTTTGTATCAATGTCTTTGTAATATTGTAATCTATAGTAATTGATTTAATTTGGAATCCACTAGATGCTGAAGTTGACACTTTTAGAAAAAAAGATATATATATATATATATATATATATATGATTATCTTCGTTTCTTTGTTGCATTATTCATCTTCTACTACAATTGAAGAGTTTTTTTTTAAAAGATAAAAATTTTTGTTACAAATTAAAAGATATTTCTCATTACACTCAAGCGTTTTTATAGTAAGCTTTGTATACAAGTAAATACAATGTTGGCGCTTAATATTTTCGGACCAAAAGCAATAAAAGAAAACAAAACCTATTATTATGGTGAGTCTCTAAATCATTCACCTTTAATAAGTGAGATATGTGAAAAATATGTATTAGGAGGCTAATGCAGAAAATCAAACTTTGTATCTCCGTATCTACTTTGGCTTTCATTAACTACTAAAATACTTAAGAATCTCCAATATTCATGACGATAATTAACGTAAATCAATGAAGGTCAGAAGCCTAAGCTCCCATATCTTCCCTTCAGGGCCGTCTCTGAGTAAATACACATGTGCAATTCATCATAGTTAACCAACAAAAAGAAACCGAGTATAATTAACCTAAATAAGTATATACTACTAAACCATACTTCAATAGGGCTTTTCAAGATGTGCATAATATGTTATGAATGCTCATCTCCATTGTACTTGTCTTATATTATTGTGATTTCTGTCATTCAACATTTCTTATTAAGGACCTTCTTATGGTTCTATGGTGTTTTGCAGGGAGGAGATAGAGAAGCAGCGAGCTCATGAGCGATACATGAGGTTGCAGGAGCAAGGCAAAATCGAACAAGAAAGAAAGGATTTGGGTAAACAACTATGAATCTCTTGTTCCCTCTCACTTGTCTCTTTCTATGTTACCAAATGGGTTGGGCTTATTGATTACCTTATCCCATGTATGTGTGTGTGTACAGATCGTCTGGCTCTGATTCGTTTTGCATTGCTTTGTTTTTTTTAAACAAATCATTTTCTCATGTTTCTCATCTTTCAATGTCTTTTCTGTTTATTGTAGCGAGAAATGCAAAGAAAGTCGATGCTCGCAAATGAGACAAGTGTTCACTGTTCAACGTCAAAAAACGTACTTTAGTACTTTAAAAGAAGCTTCATTGGAGTTTTACTTTGTTCTTTTTCGATTGGTAAACAGATAAAAAACCTATGTATTGCGCCAAAAATTTGCTCTAAATTTGATAATAAGGGTTTGCAATTAGTCTGCGTCTTCGACTTCTTGACCAAGGTTATGAAGCTGGATCGTGATTTGGTTGATGTCCATAAGAGATAAATTAACCGTACAGCCGATAAAGTTAGTCGAGAATCTGAGTTTGATGTTGATTTGGTTACCATTCTGGTTTAGGATGCGGTATAACTACAATCTGGTTAAATTTGTTAGAAATAAAAATATCAGAGAATTTGAGGATGTAGCAGAGAAAACCAAGTGTTACTATAACAAACAGAATAATACAATATTGCATATATATATATATATATATATGCATGGTGTTGGTCTTGATAATCATGATGATCATCATCCTTCTTATGTTTCTTTTTTTTTTCTACTGAACCTTCTTATGTTTCTTGTTGAGCTAAAGCACATGATGTGGTGGTAAGATGATGAGGAGAAAAGAGAATGATGGTAATGAATAGAAGTACTTTGGACACCAAATCTTAACTTCACTTTATATATATAGTCATTTTCATCTATGTTACGCTTCTCTTATTAAAACTAACATCTCATAAGATAGACTTGTTTGAACTGACATTTGTATTTAACTTCAAAGGGGTGGGTATATATTTTCGTGAACCGTTATTTATCTGTGATCTTTGCTTATAATAACTATGGTTATATTTTATACTAGGAATTGACCCGCAGTTTACAATATAATTATTTTAGTTCTATAAACATTTGAAAAAATACTTTAAACTGATCATAATAAATATAATCTTTTTCTAAGTCGTATTGTAAATTTTATTATTATTTTTTGTTGAGTTGAAAGAAACATTAGTGTTTTCTTAAAAGAACACAAATTTTTAAATAAAAATTAAAAAATGTTATGGTTTATATTGATTCTTTTGATTTTTATTTCACTTTGATAAAGTTGAAGAAATCTAAAGTAAGAATAACTGATACATTTTTTCTAAGTGTTTCAATTTCTAATGAAATCTTATTTAGCATTTATTGAACTTTGATTTATAACAAATCATTTGTTGGGAATTTCGTTCATGCTATTTGACAATATTTTTATAGATTTAAGTTTTATAAATTAGTAAAACATTACATTTCTAGCATAGTTTACTTGAGATTCATACCACATCATATCAAATAATTTACTTCAAAGACTAAAACCGAAAGAAATTACTCAATCTTTATTTTCAGTGGTTGTTGTATTGGTATTGACTTCTTGTTGGACTGGGTCATTCTTTACGTATTAGTATTAGTTTGATTTTGTTGGGGACCTAGAAAAATTAAATGTCGTGGATGTTGCACAATGTTGTTTTAGTTTGTTTGCCATAGTTCAAAGTTTTGATTCACGTTTTTTTATAGCTTGAGCACAATATGTATTTTCATGGTCAAGTCCAGTGACTAATTTTATGGATTGATTTTTTGATGAGCTTCCAACAACTGGTCATTCAGATTTGTTTAGTTTCTATCCCAGCAAAAAAAATCCAACTTGACCGACCAATTGTACAATCCAACAATCAAGCCCAATTGTTGGTCGGTTAACTTGACCGACCAATTGTACATAGCCTCAGCAAAAAGATTTTTAGTTTCTCTATATCTCCTTTTGATCAATTACACGCATTTCTTGATTAGGAAACGACAAGTACATAGTTTGTTAGAAGTTTCCATCGCTATTTGTACTTAGAAGCGGTTATCTTAGTGTTTGTTGAAAAACTTTTTAAATCATAAAGATTTATACTATAGGAAAGACTCATACCAAACTCCACCATAACTCGTGAAGCGATATAGTTATACAATTTAGTTTATCACATTATTGCATAATAGTTTCTTAATTTATATTATTTCACCAAATTGTTTTATATTCAAAGATATTAATTCTTTGATATTTTTAAGTCCATCGCAAAAAAATAAAAAACGCATATCTATGACAATTGTGGTTTCAGACGAGAAAACAATATTTTTTCTTTTTAATTTTCAGTGAAAACTATATTCTTTTTTAGTTGGTAGAACTTCAATTCTATAGTCGCTATTGCAAAAACAAAATCTCTAATAGTTTCGTCTATAATATAGAAGAAGAAAATGGTGATTATTGAGGTGTAGGTGTAAACCGGGATTTTGGTTAGGCTGAATTAGTTTTTTTTCGCTGGTTTAGTAGTCCGGTTTAGCACATATGATTTGTATATAATAGTGTAAAGTTGAAAATGTAAATTTAACGGATGAATAAACGTTTTCTCAACAAACTTCATCTTCTTCATTCTCTCTCTCTCTTTTCATCAGATATCTTCTTCTTCACAAACAAGTAATATGGTATCAGAGCCAACACAAAGCTCTTGATTCCTCTCCCGATCTTCTCCATTTCCAGCTATGTTCTTTGAATCTGAGCTCCGATGGTATCTGTAAGGAAAATTCCACGTCGTTCGACACGTATCTCAACTCGTTCCGTTCCTACAGCTCGTTCTCCTCCGAGGTCTCCTCCGATCGTCACAGCTCCGACGATCGATGCTTCGCGAATGTTTGCAGTGGTGAACCCAGTCGATCCAACTCAATCTCCTATGTACTTGACTCACTTCGATAATCCAGGTCTCCAAATCATCTCTATTCAGCTCACTGGCTCTAACTATGATGATTGGAACGCTGCGATGAGGATTCCTCTTGATGCTAAAAACAAAATCGGATTCATTGATGGAACTCTTACTCGACCTGAGGAATCCGATCTAAGTTTTCGTTTATGGTCAAAGTGCAATAGTATGGTCAAATCATGGTTACTTAACTCGGTATCCTCTCAGATCTACTATAGTATCTTGAGATTGAATGATGCGTTTGACATTTGGCGTGACCTCCATGGACGTTTTCACATGACCAATCTCCCGCGGACTTTCAATCTCACTGATGAGATTCAAGATCTTTGTCAAGGTACTATGACTCTCTCTGAGTATTACACTACTTTGAAGACACTTTGGGATAATATTGAGAGCTCTGATGAACCGGAAAAACTTTGTGTTTGTGGTAATGCGGCTGCAAATCACTTGAAAGCTGAGCGTGGGAAGATTGTTAAGTTTTTGGCAGGACTTAATGATTCATATGCGATCATTAGGAGGCAGATTATCATGAAGAAAGTGTTACCATCTTTGGTGGAGATCTATAACATTTTGGATCAAGATGATAGCCAAAGAGGGTTCTCCATGGTTCCTTCTTCACCGTCTGCTTTTCAACGTTCTGAAGCGACTCTGGTGGTGAATGATCAAGCTATATGTTATGTTCAATCTGGTCCCAACAAAGGTCGTCCTCTCTGCAATTTTCGCAAACGTCCTGGTCACATAGCAGAACGTTGTTACAAGAAGCACGGTTTTCCACCAGGGTTTGTTTTCAAAGTTTAAGCAGAATGAGAAGAGTTCCTCTGCTCCTAAGGTTGTTTCTCAGGTTCTGGTGATTCGAAGCCTCTGAACGTGGAGAACATCCTTGGTAGTCTCTCTAAGGATCAGATTCAGTAGTTTATTGCTCTGTTCACGTCTCAGTTGCAGCCCACTCACTCTCCTGGTACTATGGAAGCGAGTACATCACATTCTGGTATTCCTTTCTCTTCTCAACATAAAGTTTTATTGGATTTTTGATGGTTGCTCAACATACTCTTTCATCACAAACATGGGTGATTGATTCTGGCGCTACTAGTACACCATGTATCTCATGAGAAAAGTCTATTTACGTCTCTTGACACAACAGTTGAAAGTTATGTTAACCTACCAACTAGATCAACGATATATAAAGATCAGTGGTGTTCAAAAGGTTCAAATCAACTCACACATTGGTCTCAATAATGTGTTGTATATTCTGGAATTCAAGCTCAATCTTCTCAGTATCAGCGCACTGATGAATGATTTGAATTATCGTGTGATCTTTGATCCATCTACTTGTATGATTCAGGATCATACCAGGGAGTTGACGATTGGTCAGGGTAGACGCATTGGGAATCTTTATGTGTTGGATACAGAGTCTATGCAAGCTTCAGTAAACGTGGTGGTGGACATTGGAGTTTGGCACCAAACGTCTTGGTCATCCAGCATATTCAAGACTCGATGTTATCTCTGAAGCTCTTGAGACTGCGAAACACAAGAATAAAGGATCTTCTTTTTGTCACACTTGTCATCTCGCAAAGCAGAAGAAACTTTCTTATCCATCTCTCAATCATATTTGTAACGCAAACTTTGAGTTGTTACATATTGATACTTGGGGACCTTTCTCAGTTGAAACAATTGATGGATTTCGTTACTTCTTGACTATCGTTGATGATCACTCACGTGCAACTTGGGTTTATCTTCTTCGCAACAAGAGCGATGTTTTGATAGTGTTTCCGGCTTTCATTGAACAAGTTGAAAATTTCTACAATGTCAAAGTCAAATCTGTATGCTCTGATATTGCTCAAGAGTTGCAGTTTACTCAACTTTATCCAGTCTAAAGGCATAGTTTCCTATCACTCATGCCCTGAAACTCCAGAGCAGAACTCGGTAGTGGAACGAAAGCACCAACATATCTTGAACGTAGCTTGTGCGTTGGCTTTCCAGTCTGGTGTTTCATTATCTCTGTGGGGTGACTGCGTCTTGACTGCAGTGTTTCTTATTAACCGAACACCCTCTGAGTTATTATCTAATAAGACTCCTTTTGAGTTTCTCACAGGAAAAGCACCTGTGTACTCTCAACTCAAGACTTTTGGGTGTTTATGCTATGCTTCTTACTTCCTTGAAGCAGAGACATAAATTTCTTCCAAGGTCTAAGCTTGTATCTTCTTGGGTTATCCTTTTGGCTACAAAGGATACAAGTTGATGGATTTAGAGGAGCAACAGAGTCTTCATTTCTCGTAACGTCTTGTTCCATGAAGACATCTTTCCGCTGTGTTCTAAAGCTCCTGATTCCACTATCAACAGTTTCACTCCTGAAGATACTAGTCCTTCTTCTCATAACCCTTCACTCTTTAAAACACAAACCTTTTCTCCTTCTTCAGAAATTTCTTATACTCGTACTAAGAAACCACCATCTCACCTTCAGGATTATATTTGCAATTCTCTGCAATCTAAATATTTATATCCTATTTCAACTTCTTCTACTTTTTCAAAACTCTCACCCTCACATACTGCCTTTATTAATCACATTACTAGTATCCCTATTCCTACTTCAATAACTGAAGCTCGGAAATCAAAGAATGGGATTGAATCTGTTGATAAGGAGTTGGAATGCGATGGAAGATAATAATACCTGGTCAGTTAGCACTTTGCCTTCAGAGAAAAGGCTGTGGGGTGTCGTTGGTTACACTCTTTGAAGTTTCAATGCTGATAGCACTTTGGAGAGACGAAAGTCTCGTCTAGTTGCCAAGGCTATACGCAAAAAGAAGGGTTGGATTACAATTGATACTTTCTCTCCAGTTGCTAAAATGGTCCACTATCAAGTTGTTGTTGAAGTTGCAGCTTCTAAGAAATGGTTTCTCACTCAACTTGATATTTCAAATGCGTTTTAAATGGTGAACTAGAAGAAGAGATTATACGAGGATTCCTGATGGTTATGAAGAATATTATGCTAAACGTAAGGGGGACTCTCTTTCTCCGAAGTCTGTTCTACGCCTGCATAAGTCCATTATGCTCTTAAACAAGCATCACGACAATGGTTCAGAAATTTGTCCCAAGCTCTACTCTCTATGGGATTCACTCATGGACATGGTGACCATACATTGTTCATTAGCAGCTTGATACAGAGTTCTTGGTTGTACTAGTCTACGTTGATGACATTCTTATTGCGAGTACAGTCCTGATGCTGCGTCTGAGCTTGCTGCTAATCTTTCAGAAATGCTTTAACTTCGAGATCTTGGCACTCTCAATTATTTCCTTAGGTTGGAAATAGCTCGATCTTCTGATGAATATGTCAACGAGAAATATGCCCTCGACTTACTCTCCTCCACAGGCATGACAGGTGTAAATCTTCTTTTGTTCAATGATTCCAAACTTGAAGTTATCCAAGACTGATGGTGAACTGGTTACTGATGTTGGATGTATAGACGCATTGTTGGTCGGTTGATGTACCTCACCATTACTCGACCTGACTTAACGTTTTGCTGTAAATAAGCCTGTGTCCAGTATTCCGCTGCTCCACGATCTTCTCATCTCATAGCAGTTCATAAGGTTCTTCAGTATATTAAAGACACAGTAGGACAAGGTCTCTTTACTCTGCAACTCCGGATGGTTTTGTCGATGCTGATTGGGCTTCATGTCAAGATAGTCTTTGTTCCACTACAGGCTTCACCATGTTTCTTGGGTCTTCTCTGATCTCTTAGAAATCCAAGAAACAACCAACGGTGTCTCGTTCTTCTGCAGAAGCATAGTACCGTGCTCTGGCTCTTGCCTCGTGTGAGATGATGTGGTTGGTTGCATTGCTTAAAGATCTACGCGTTGCTCAACTAGCTGTTCCAGTATTGTTTTCTAATAGTACAGCGGCGATATATATAGCCATGAATCCGGTCTTCCACGAACGTACCACGCATATTGAGCTTGACTGCCATACCGTTCGGGAAAAGTTGGATAGAGGTCTTCTCAAGACACTCCATGTGAAAAGTGTTGATCAAGTCGCTGATATTTTGACTAAACCGTTATTTCCTACCCAATTTGAACATCTTAAATCCATGATGAGCATTCTTAACATTTTTGATAGCTCATCTTGAGAGGGGGACTATTGAGGTGTAGGTGTAAACCGGAATTTTGGTTAGGCTGAATTAGTTTCCTTTCGCTGGTTTAGTAGTCCGTTTTAGTACATATGATTTGTATATGATAGTGTAAAGTTGAAAATGTAAACTTAACGTATGAATAAACGTTTTCTCAACAAACTTCATCTTCTTCATTCTCTCTCTCTTTTCATCAGATATCTTCTTCTTCACAAGCAAGTAATAGTGATCTTATATTGCACTTCAAAATTATGTTTTAATAAGAAGTTCAAAAAATATGTTTAATAATACTAGAAATATGTAGCTGTATATTATCCTCGTCAGTATTCTTCAGAGTTGGTTTCAAGTTTTACCCAAAAAGTAGAATATTTGGGTTTTGATGATGAAGATAAAACTAAAATTCAAATGCCCGTCTTTAATCAGTTTTATAACGTTTATTAAATTAAGCTAATTAATGGAATATATGTCTTTTTAATTTCGTCTATGTGATTATGATTAATTAAGTTACGAAAAATATATAGATGTTGAAATCAAAGATACATCTTTGTCTTGTATGTTGAAATCTTCAGAAATCATACAAAAATAAAAACAAAAAACACAAAAAGATATGTGGAAAATATCTACCTGTTGTTCTACATGCACATAATGACCAGAAGATAAATTTCGAATACCATTCAAGAAAACTGAAGGAGCACGTGTATCAGTAGTTTCCTGCGTTTAAACTAGATGAATCACGAAAACCCTGCAAAACTCAACATGTTTTGGAAGGATTAGTACATATTTAGGAAACCTATCCTGAAAGTGTAAGAAAGAAAAAAAATCAAACAAAAACAACAAAAGATGTGAAAACATTGTACATGTTGTTCTGCATTCAAATTATGACCAGCGGATAAATTATGAGGGGCATTTATGAGAACTGAAGAAGCACAAGTATCAGTAATTTGTTGGTTTAAGCTAGACAAATCATGAAAAACCTGCAAAATTTGAGATGTTTTGTAATGATTAATACACATTTATGACCCTTTAGGAAAAGCTATCATCAATATTTATTAGTTGATATTTTTTTAAAAACAAATCTTTACGCACAAGCGACATGTTCCTTCAAATTCTTTGACATTGCTAATAAAGGTTCTTAATTGGCGATTGTTTCCTATAACAATAGGGGGGACTTCTTCAACAATTCGTTTTAAGTCCAAATGAAATTCCATAGCTCAAAGATACATTTTTGTCTTGTATGTTGAAATCTTCAGAAATCATCTTCAACAAATTTTCATATTGAAGATTTTCTGATAAATGAATAAAAGATGCAGTCCTGTTCTATCCACATTGAATTCCCAATGGAAAGTCTCTTTTGAAATCCACTCTCCACAAAACACAATATACTGCAACCATCTTCCAAAACTTATAAAAAAAACAAAAACTTATCCTGAATAGTCTAAGAAAGTAAAATTCATCCTCGTTTTCTTCATTCAATCACATTTAATAACATAAAAATTCATCATCTTCATCAATTCATCAACATTTCATAAAATTTATCAATTCCTATGAGGTACCTTTGATAACACGGAATTTTGGAATTGAGGAAGAAAGACAACGCAATGAATTTTTGAGACGACGTTGATGGATTTTCCTACCAAGACTACGACGATAGATTCAGGCGAAAACGGCGATTGATATTGGAAGAACGTTGATGGATTTTCCTACCCAGACTACGACGATAGATTCAGGTGGAAAACGATTTCGTTACAAAGCGATGGTCTCCGGCGCCGACACGACGATGGATTTGACGATCGATTCAGCGGAAGACGGCGATCAGTGACCCGACGATGAGAGAACGGCAATGAGAGACGGATCTATGGCGTTCGGGCCAAGTCTTTTCATTTCAAAAGGGGCCGAAAAATTTCTTTTTTAAAAAAAAAATATAAAGCCACGGCGACAAAAAACCTATTTTTGTCACTTTGAGTCCTTGAGTGTGAGTTTGGGAAGAAAAACTTGATTTGGTGCTATCTATGTCATTTTCTCAAATATATAAGTTAGCCTTCTGAATCACATTAAGTATATTTACTCTTCTCATTGCATAATATATATGTATATATATCATAAATCTACTTTAACTAAGTAATATTTTCAATATTAATCTTTTTAATAAAATCTAATTCAATGTTTTTATTATCATAGTTTGTTGAGCTTATGCACTTGAATTAAAAAGTTCACTTAAAACAGTTAATTAGACGGCCAAAATTAATACACAGAATGATTCATAATGATATTAGATTACCAAAATAAAGCTTAATTAACAACGAGAATCCAGTTGAAAATTATAAAGACCATAAACATCGTGTCCTTCCATTATTATAAGAGCATAGACTAATATTGATCACATCTAGTAATGATGATCTATACTACTAATCTTTTTTTTTGTTCTTAATATCATATTGTTAGCATAAACTAGTCACACGAGAAAGCCTCCCTCTCCACAACCCAACTCTTCACTCTTGATCAGCCATTTCCTTCAAAGCCTAAATTTCACGAAAGAGTTTTTTTTTTTTTTGTGAAAAAAGGAGAGAAAGAAAAATATATAAAGAGTGTTAAAATACAAACAACACTTACGTCAGCTTTCATAGCATCGAAGTTTTTCTTGATCTCAGCCAATTCCTCCCCTATAACCTAAATTTATGAAATTTGTGAGTTATGTTTTGTAGACAAATATAAAACAAAGGAAGAAAAAAAAAAACAAAGGAACAGAAATAGATATACATTAAAGCGAACACATACATACCTTCAAATTTTCTTTCTCACGTTCCAATTCTTCTGTGAAACGATCGAATTTGGCATCAAGCTCGGCAATTCTAGCCAGCTCAGCCTTCTGCATTCATCACCAACTTTTCAAATTCCATACTTTCTCTCAGTTTTTTTTCTTGGCACTTTCTTTGTTCTTGTTCTTCGTTCTTGGTTATGCTTTCCCTCTAATATAGAGAGATTATGTCAAGTAGGTTAAACAATAATTGAAGTTATTTTCACAAAAGTCTTGTTACACTTCCCTTTCTAAGAGTAAAACTACAGCTTTTTCTGATCAGGAAAGTCCTTCCGATAGCCGTAACTTCTAAATTTGCATGTACTTCTTTTACGATTAAAAATGCACTATATGTTGTAAGCATACAGAGGCGTCTTTAAACAGTATATAACTAACATAGTACGTCTAATATATTTAAAGACTGCTTAAGGGGTGAAGGTTTTAAAAACTTTTGCGTAGGGTCTGAGGTGAAAAAAATTCCTTATAGATTATAGGATACAAGTTTATCGAAAGTTTTCAAAATACTGTATGTTTAACTGTTCGTTTTGGTTATATGTTGCGAAAAGAGCACGTTCATCAATGATGTTGTTATGGAGAACCATTCATTGATTCTCAGTGTTCCAATAAGAACTACACAGTGAAATCTTTATTTGTAAATTGTTCACTATGATTGCATATGGTGCATTTAGTTAATTATCATATGTAAGAGAAATGTGTATTATGTGTGATGATATAATTGATGCTGACCAGTGTTAAAAAAACTATATAGCTGATCTTTTCTCCTTTTATAAAGGTCTGCATATTAGATATTCTTTTGTTTACAAAAGGCAAGAAAGAAAAAAACTTGCAACTTTTATACTGACCCCGATCTTTAGTCGGCAAACCCGCGTGACTTGATTAAGTTAACCAAGGATTAAAGAACCGGGGCAAAGAAAGCCAAGAGAAACAACATTAGGGCTTACCACCCTCACCATTTGAACTGCTGAATCGATCTGTTTATTGAACTTAGTTTTAATAATACTATAATATATCCAAGATCTTTCCAAGCTTGATATATATAATGAAGATATAAAAATCACAACTATATACTACCACAAAAGATTCTTTTTGCTCTTAAGCTCGCGACTAAAAATCTTGTGTTATAATAGTAAAAGAGGCATCTTGATCAATTTCGCATGCGGAAGGCTCTATCTCCTCTATAGGAAGTTGACTTTCACATATTGTCTAAACTCCCTCCTACGTAGAGAGGTAATATAACGATTACTATTTTCTATTTCGCAAATCTGCATCCCTCATTATCTGTCCTTATAGCACGAGAATACTTGATTGATGAAAAATAAATACCTATTATGACACCACTACAGATAAACAAAGAAGCAAATCATGTATTTATCAATCTGACAAAGCTATTCTTAATGCGGAAAAGCAATGTTCTTGATCTCGGTTGGTCTTCCTAAAATGGTCCCTTATATCTTCTTCTTTGTCCATTGGTGCTACATCTCAAGGTACCCGGTATAGTCGCAGTGATACTCCCACAACAACTATCCTTCAGCCAATTCTGTTACATATTGACACAGAAAACCAAAAACTTAAACACCTTGTCAGTTTACTTAAATTTTTCAAATAATTTT
>CAJHQP010007629.1:0-31304 GCA_905132765.1 Moricandia arvensis | reverse complement strand
GCAATAGTTAGATACAATCTGAACCATAATATAAGCATTGATATAGCTGCTAGTAAACTTTCAGAAATATTTTATTTTGAAAATGACGGTCATGCTGACCCCTTGGATAATTCTAAGGGATCTTATCTCTAGGCTCTAATACCAATTTTAATGCCCTGATCCCCTACCGTCCGACTGGGGTTTCAACCGAGGTGTTATGAAAGCGCGTTTACTCATGTTGGACCACCCAACGTGTCCTGTTACTGGTCCCAGGAGTCATCGGACGGACTAACCCTCTATCAAATACCAACACAACTAATTCCATACAGTCCTACGCACATGGAAATGGAAAGGAAGATGGGTAAATGGGATACTCGGTGAAGCGGTTCTAGACCAGCCTTTTTGCATGAAACTCTATACTACTTAATGCGAAACGAGTGCTGGCTATCTATACAACCAATCAATCAAATGAAACATATGATAACATAAACATCATTTCAATAAGTTATCTAAACTTAGCGATCACACAATACAATGAGCTCATTCACTGCTACACATGGACTCAACTCGTCTCAACTCGAAAACTCGACAGACGCCAATCAACATAGACTCTAAGGATCTATGGCCCACTCACGTTCATCCCACCTCATGTCGGCCTACCCCAAGAGATTTTACGTTGACGACTGTCTCACAGCTTCCTAAATGACTATCCGAGTTGCAGCTCTTTGGCCCCTTCCGGCTATTTCTGACATACCTGTCATAATACCCATATTTATGCCACGACTTGGCATGACTCGATCTTACGGCGCCCTTCACTATTTCAATCCCGCCCTTTCGCGGTCACCAAAAGTACACAGCATTTTCACTTAACTTCCTGCAGGTACCTCATGTTGGTTTACTGTCCTACGAGTAGTCATCATATCTCTTTCTAGATGCCACATATTCTTGGTGTCTCAATCAATACATATTTCACAGTCTCACTCTCATTAACTCCCTAACATTTTAACTCATTAAGTAGACGCCGCACGTTCTCGGGGTCCAATACAATACAATACACTTCACATCTATTAACTCATACACAACACTCCACATTCATTCACATCTGATCTGAATTGCAACATACACTATTAACCTAGGCGTGCAGTTCTTTCTAGCAAAATAGCTTTAATCAACTTTCATCACAAACAACAAACCAACCAATCACACAAGAAAGCAAACAATCTCATTCATCAATATCAACACATGGAAACCCATTAAGTCTTTTAAACAGTGTGAGGTTCTTATGCAGCATTCTCCATCAATCTATCGACCTAACATCCATTATGATCCAGCAACCTAACTTCCAAACAAGGACTATCCAAACCTTAATTCCAACATCAACCAGAATAAAGATCATGATAAGAAAATTGGGTTCAAATGACCTCACCGTACACTAGATCTGGAGATCTAGAACAGGAAAACGAGATTATAAATCTGAGAGAATCCAAAAGCTTTAGTTCAATCACCACTCGCCACCACCACCACTCACGATGGCTCACAGCAAGGAGAGAGAAAAAGAGACGGCGAGGATAGATAGAGAGAGAGGTGCATAGAGAGAGAGAGAGAGAGAGAGAGAGAGAGAGAGAGAGAGAGATTTGCCAAAGAGAGAGGAAGAAAAGATTTTGACGGCTACACATTTGTCTGCCATAAATTCTCTGTAAAGCTTCGCTTCAAGTTTCTGATGGGAGAAAATAGAAGGGGGGCTGCCTCTATTTAAAAGAAAAGGGAAGGGAACCCTTGGTTTTTCCCTAATGGGCCGTAGAGAAGCCATTTCCCCAGAAATGTTTTTCGCCCAAGGTTTCCGGCTGTTACAATCCTTCTCATGTGATTCAGAGACTTTCGCAGGCGCACTCGCTTCTTCTTTCGCAGCTCTCCGACAGACAGCGCAAAAACCCACTCAATGTTAGGCGCTGGTTTTGCCTTACTTGGGTGTGTCCATCCTCCATTTGCTGAAGTCACCTCCATCTCGTACTCAGTCATGTTGGGAGGAACTGGAGCTTCTCATGCGGAGGAACTGGAGCTTCTCACGCCACTGATCTTCCGCCAAATCGTACCGTGACAACTGGTACTTAAGCTTCATCGATGGGTGTCCCCGACGAGGTATCACCTTACCACATAGGGATAACGCGAAGGGATCTTATCCCTTTGCTATGATACCAATTATAATGCCCCAACCCCCGCAGTCCGACCGGGTTCCAACTGGGTGTTATGGACGCTCTAATCGTTTTAGACCACCCAACGTGTCCCGACTGGTCTCAGAAGTCATCAGACGCATTAACCTTCGATCAAATACCAACCCAAACAAATCTATATACCTCTATTTATAGTCATGTGGACTGGGAAATGCAAAGGCGGGCATAAGTAAATTGATTACTCAGTGAAGTGGTTCTAGACCAGCCTCTTTGCATGAAACTCTATACTACTTAATACGAAAAGAGAGCTGGCTAGCCAATACAACCACTCAATCAAATGCAACATATTATAACATACACATCATTTACACATGTTTTCCATCAACTTGGCGATCACACTATAGAATGAACTCATTCACTGCTACACATGGACTCGACTCGACTCAACTCGAGAACTCTATAGACGCCAATAAACCTAGAATCTAAGGACCTATGGTCCACTCACGGTCCTCCCACCTCGTGTCGGCCTATCCTGAGAGATCTTATGTTCACGACTGTCTCGATGCTTCCTAAATGACTATCCAAGTTGCAGCTCTTTGGCCCTTCGGACTATGTCTGCCGCCCCGGTTATAATAACCATATTTGTGCCACAACTCTTCATGACTCGATCTTATGGTGCCCTTCACTATTTCTATCCTGCCTTTCAATGTCCCCATATTTACATGGCCTTTTCACTTAACATCCCACAGGTACCTCATGTTAGGATATTGTCCAGCAGGTACTCATCACATCACTTTCTAGACGCCACCCAATCTCAGTGTATTGATCAATACATCTTTCACATACACATTCTCATTAACTCCTTAACACTTTAACTCATTATTAGACGCCATTCGTTCTCGGTGTCACATACAATACAATACAATACACTTCACATCAATTAACTCATTCACAACATTCAACATTTGTTTGCATCTGATACCAGTTGTAGCCTCCACTATTAACCTAGGCGTTCACATCTTTCTAGCAACCTAGCTTTCATCAACATTCCTAACAAACAACATAACAACCAATAACACAAGCAAGCAAACAATATCATTCATCCACATGAACACAAGGAAGTCCTTTAGATAGTGTGAGGGTTCTTATGCAGCGTGCTCTATACATCAATCAACCTAGCATCCATTATGAACTAACAACCTAACTTTTAAACAAGGACTATCCAAACCCTAATTCCAACATCAACCAGAATAAATATCATGAGAAGAAAACTAGGTTCGCATAACCTCACCTTACACTAAATCTGGAGATATGGAATACGAATGGATCTGAGAAAATCCAATATCTTCCAATCAATCACCACTGGTCACTACCACCACTCGCGACGGCTCATGGCAAGGAGAGAGAGAGAGAGAGAGAGATAGAGAGAGAGAAAGAGAAAGAGAAAGAGAGAGAGAGAGAGAGAGAGAGAGAGAGAGAGAGGATCTTGACGGCTATGGCTTTCGTCTTCCAGGAATTCTCTACAGAGCTTTGCTTCAAGTCTCTGATGGTAGAAAAGAGAAGGCGGCTGCCTCTATTTATAAGAAAAGGGAAGGGTACCCTAGGTTTCTCCCTATTGGGCTGTAGAGAAGCCCTTTCCTTTAAAAATTGGTCCAATGTTTCGGCTGTTACACAATGACTCATGCTTTGTTTAGTACCAAGCTTGACTCTTGAATACATATTTGTTTTTCTATTCTTGGTTGAAGGTTAAGCTGGCTTCTTCTCGCAAAACAAAACTTCATTTGTAGTAAATCGACAAAAACAACAGTGTTGGAAGAGTCGATCATATTTGATATGGATAAGAATCCTATCTCCTTCATTTTACCTGATATTCTTTGAGAATTTTAAAGGTTTCTGGCTTTCCATGACGATAACTAATCTGTTTTCAGTTGAAAAAACAACCTAAAACACTCCAAGCTTGTCGCCAATGTTGTACAGATTGTTGTTAGTACATAATTGTAGTGGCATCCTGGTTAACTGGATCCAAATGGGGACAAACCATGGATAGTCCTTATCGAATATTAGCTCATATCAGACAATAATGAACATGGAGAAGTACCAATGGAAGGGTTCAAGATTAAGGAAATATTGTAGGTCAACTACATTGACAATATTAAACAAGAATAGACCATTTCCTAGACTATTAGTTGTGATCTTGTCTTGCATACCCCAATGTTGGGGCATAAAACCGGTGATCTTTCAAAGTTTTTCCTTTCTGGATTCAGAACTTTCCCTATTAGGAATAGTCCATATTCTCGAATCAAGTTATCATCTGCTTGATCCTGCAACTGAATTGGTTCGTCACCATCATCATTAGTGAAGATTCCTTTACCCTTATGGTCCATCCTTGACGGATGAAGGTTTTGTTTGGAACGTAGATCCGCCATTGATCTTCTGTAGATTCAAAGGAAACACATCAGACAAACCTAAGAGACGAGGTCGTGGAACAACGTAAGGCTGCTCCAAACTGAAAGGTAACAACACAGTACTACGCTCTGATCAGTTCGTATCATGATCATTAAAGTAGAAAAATAAAGTGATAGCGTGAGGTTTAAGATTTATATTCTTAATAAGGAAATCTATCAAATTAACCTACAAACTACTCTTGCCAAGAGAGGTCAAATTACAGTACTTAGGGACTGAATCCAAAGGGAGCGAGGGCACACAATAGATTTCTATAATTCTAATGGTTAAGCTAGGCAAGCAATAAATAGGAGTTTTAATTGTAAGTTTATCAAAAATAGGAAATTGTCTAAAATACTAGAGTTAATACAAATATAGAAAACGATAGATCTAGGGTATCAGGCAAGTGAATTACAATGGATAGGATGCATGGAATTATTAATATGCAAAGACAATAAATGTTAACTAGTCTGACCCCCGCTTGTCCCAACTCTCGTATGCGGACAGGGAAGTACACCGTAGATCGACGGCAAAGGCCGAGGATCGATCGATGCTAATCAGACAGGAAGTTCTTTCACTATGCTAATTATACCAGCTCTCGTATGCATCTAACAACCTAGCTCAATGGAATCAGTTTTGGCACAAAACCTACTCTCGTAGTTGTCTATGTCCTAAGTTCAGGTTTCTAGTTAGCTACTCTAGAACACTAGCATTAAACACAATTCCTAAGATTGATATTACTTCATCTTAGCAATCCTATTTTGGGGCTAGTTCACCAGTACATTTATAAACCCTAAATCTAACATGTGAATTACTCAGACATGATCAAAGAAGACATGATGAAGTAAATCATATAATGCATAGAATAATAAACAAGATTCCAATATAAATCTCTGAAGAAGTTCAGATCTTCTCCCCTAAACTAAAAGTTGTAAGAACGTTATGTGGGTCGTTTGTGTTTCTGCCTAAACAATAAACAATGGTAGAACTCATATAAACCAGGTCAAAACTCATCGAGGGGCATTCTGGCTTGAAGTCAGCCAATTCTCTGCGATGGGGCCGTCGATCGACAGCAGGGATTCTCCATCGATTGATGGCCATGCTTGACTTCAACTCGTACTTAGCTGAATGTAAACAACTACTAGATATCTCTCTGAATACTATAACAAGCTCCATGATCTCTATAACGCTCCAAAACGTACCTGGACTTGTAAGGACTCTAAAACACAGTCCAGACACACATAGTAGACTCCAAATAGGGTCCCAATGATGGTCCAAGACTGGTAAACAACAAGGTATATCAACTGTCCCAGACTTAACATTTTGCTTGTCCTCAAGCAAAACAAAGGTAGAATGTGAAGGAGGTTTGAAAAGTGGGGACTCACATCAAGTATACGTATAACTATCACCCCTACTATATTGCAACCACATCCAATAATGCTAATCAAAGAGAAACTTTATATGCCCTATCCTATTATACATACCAAATCCATTATACCTGCAACTCAACAAATACTAATTTGACTCACCCCTCTACTCATCTCATTTCTTTGAATAAAAATAAAGTGCATGCTTTACCTTTGGAGTTGATGTGGGTTTTATATCACTCTCAAATTAACCCTATTTCATTCTTGTAGTCTCTCAAATAAGAGGTTAAATTGTAGTTCTTAGTAATCGAATCCACAGGAGCGTCGGCACACAATAGACTATAGATTTTTAGATTAAGCTAGGCAAACAGTTTATTAATGAAGTCATAGTATACAAGTAAGCAAGTGATTGGTTTGAAAACAATAAGATGAAATAGCTAGGTCTAGGGATTTATCAATTAATGGATTCGAAACACAAATTAAGGCTGCTAAGAGTTTTATAGATTAAATTCTAGAACACGAATTCAATAAGCAGGTAATCCAGCTTTTGCATGCAATTACAAATCAGATGCCTAAGTTCTATGTTCCAGCTCTCGCAAGCAAACAAGGATCGAGTGTCGATTGATACCAATTGACGTGCGTGTTTTCGTTCTTCTAGCAGGGTATAAATATCCTTAAAAAATCATTATCAAATTAATCCTAGTCTTTAACACACAAATAGTACTCTTGCCAAAAGAGATCACGGATCAAATCCACATAGAGCAATGACACACAATAGATTTTTTTTTATTCCTAAAGATTAAGCTAGGTAAATATATATATATATATATATATATATATATATATATATATATATGTTGGCAAACAATCAGTTAAAGAAATATTCATTTTTCAAGATGTAGAGATACAATATGGAAATATGCTAATAATGCAAATATTCAAATAATGCAAATATGCAAATGATGCAAATATGCAAATAATGCAAATATGCAAATAATGCAAATATGCAAATAATGCAAATATGCAAATAATGCAAATCTGGAAATATTCTAATAAACAAACTTGATGCAAAAGTTAATATGCTAGATCTAGGGTTTCAAGCTTGACGGATTATAGTGGATAGGAAGCACATATATGTAAATATACTAGGACTCAAATATTAACTATTCTAACATTTTTAACTCCAACTCTCATATGCGAGCAAAAGGAAAAACCATCGAACGACGGCTATAGCCTGATGTCGATCGATGCTGAAATTAGAAGGAAGTGTGAACGAGAATTGATAAGTCCACCAAACTATTAGACCAGCTCTGGCATAGAACCTACTCTCGTAGTCATCCATGTCTTACTTTCGAGATCCTAGTTAGCTACTCTAGAATGCAAGCATTAAGCACAACTCAATTGATGGATATTAACTTAGCTAGCAATCCTAATTTTGGGATAATCCATGATTGCTATCATTCAAACCTACACCTAGTTGATGTCTTACTCAGACATAATCAAAGAAAGAATAATAATCTGAATAGAATGCATAGATAGAATACTAGGGTTCAAATAAAAATCTCCTTAAGGAGTTATGAATCTTCTCCCCAAAAAACCTAAAACTATAAAGCTATGTGGGTTGTGTCAAGCCTTGCCTAAGCTTGTACTTGCACTTGCTCACCCCCTTTGCTCTTAATACATGAGCATAAATATAAAACCCTAAAAATTAGGTCAAAACTTGTCTATGGCATTTTTGTCTTTTGTCTTCTGAAGTTGGGTTTTTCAGTCGGTTGTCTGCGAGTTGGTCGTCGATCGATGGCAAGTGTGCAGCATCGATCGACCTTTTTCTTTCATCATCAATTGATTCCATGGTTGTGTCGTCGATCGACGACATGTTTGCACTTCGACTCCTCGGATAGTCAGTTATGGTTTCTTCTCCTCTAAATGCTCAAAAAGCTCCAAGTATCTCCATTTATCTCCAAAACGTCCTTGGACCTGTAAATATTCTAAAACATATCCTATACACACATAATAGACCTTAAATAGTGCATAGAACATGGCCTAAAACTGGTAATAAGTAGGCTATACCAATTCCCCCATACTTAACATTTTGCTTGTCCTGAAGCAAACTAACTCTGTGAAAGAGATTTGAAAAGCGGAGACTCACATAAAGTCTACGTATAATTGTCACCTTACTCAGTTGCAACCACATCCCATCTAGTCATTCACAGAGAAACTTTATATACTCTATCCTTGGAAAGCAACCAAATCCAGTCTACCAACAAATTAGCAAATACTAGTCTAACTCACCCTCTACAGATTTCATTTCTTTTCATAAAATAAAGTGTAGGCTTTACGTTGGGAGTATCGATCAAATGACACATGGACTCTACCTCTGAAAGTACCTGAACAACTAGGCACAAAGTCTTCTCTGATTCCTTTCCCCCCCCCCTTTCTCTCTGAATTTTTCTAGATCTCAAACTCAATGGACAATGACGCTGATACAGTCCATCTTGCCATCTCATTTTCGATTTTCCTCTTCTTTTTCTTTTCTTTTCTTTTTCTTTTTTTTTCTTTTTGTTCTTTTACTTTTTTGGGCAAATTTATAGGCGAATAATGGGGTCATCGATAATGTACCTACCCCTCGCTTCCAATGAAGTGTGATTGTTCCTCCGAATTAGAATAATGGGGTCATAGGTAATTTACCTACCCCTCTGCATCTCGGGAAGTCATTTCAATCTTTTAAGCCTTTAGGTAAATGCTGAAGAGAAACAGAAAAGGGAACCAAAGGTGCAATGACTTATACCTACAGACTTTGCAGATGGAATTTGATCCAGTGTAAACCAAGCCCCAAAGCAAGCAGATAATGTCAGGATTAGTGTTGGAAATCAGCTTCGGTTCCTTCAAACTTTCTAAGCAAGTGCAAGATAGTGGCAGGATGATCCACTTTAGTATCTCTAGTAACTCTGCAGCAACCTTCGAAGAATGGTGCTAAAGTGTGGTTAGTCGAAAATAAATCTTGATCATAGTCCCCTTCTTGACTCAAAAAACCTTTTTGAAAAACTTATATATATATATATATATATATATATATATAGCAAATAAAACTCAAAATAAATAAATAGCATTAGCGAACCTCCCCTAGACTTATATTACACTGTCGCCAGTGTAATCTGCCTTGGATTGGTTAGAAAAAATTAAAATCATAAGTAAATATATAGGTAGAGAAACTCGATACCAAACTTTGTGAAAAGTATCGATCAATGTTAGGCATGTGTGGTCGATCGATGACCGCAATCAAGTGTCGACTGATGGTGCCTCTATGGTGTCGATCGATGGTGACTTAAACAGTCTATATAAAACAAAATAAAACTCGAAATAAGTAGTAGTATAAAAACAAAATAAAAGCTTATTAAACAATGGGTTGCTTCCCACTCAGTGCTTGGTTGTAGTCTTTAGCTCGACGTTGCTCTTCTGAAACCATGTTCCGATGAAGTTCCTTATTGCCACATATTTTCTGGTTTTCTCATTCCTTGTAACTGTTCTGAAAAAGACATTGAATGCATTCCTTTTTTCTAGTTTCTTAATACTGCCCTGTAGCATCCTAAGTCTGGAAGTTGTAGTCTCTTATAATTCCTCCAATTGCTGAGAATCTTCCTTCATCAGGCTCTGAGAAAATGCAATCTCATCAAACCTATCTTCTAATTCTACTTCTGCTGCTGTCTTCTGTCAGTACTCATCAGTGTCGATCGATGCTTTGATGCTGCTGTTGATCGATGCTCAGTTATCTACCACAATTGTATGTTGTCTCTGAACAATATCCAAATCTTGCTTCATCTCATCCATGTGTGCAGTAAAACCTGTAAGGCAGCTGTCTATAGGATAGTAGACATCATCCAACCTCTTGTAAAAATCATCCAATGACTTATCTTGAGTTATGTAGATCGCATTCACAATATTACCAATCTCTTCTCTGCTGTATGTATGTTGATCCTTCTGAGACATAGCGATCCTTGCTGCATGTTCTAGTAAACATATTTAGCTCTGCTCAAGCAAATTAGCTCCTTTTAGAACTGCTCTAATGTCTTCAGCTCGCACATTCACTACCCTTTTGTCTGTAGCTCGTGCATTACCATTATCATCTCTATAGATGCCATACTCATCTTTCTTTTCCCAGTGGAAAAGTTTGTTCCCTTCAGTATCGAAAGTTCTCGTACCTTGCTCATAACGCCAATCGATCGATATCCGGATGGCTGTGCGATCGATGGTGGCTTGAAAGTCTATGGATCAGTACGGGACTGCTCGTGTCTCTGCTCCTTAATATCGATCGATGCTGAATGGTGTGCGTTGATCGATGGCCTCTGCTGCTGTCCAAATATATTATCTGATCCATTAGCCATAATAAGGCATCTACTACATCAACCTTTGATAAATGTAGGAGTCTCCAATCCAGAGCCCGTGCATGTCCCTCTGGATCTCTGAAAATACCAAAATCATCTGGTCTAAGGTTACCAATATCTGTCTCTTCTGCTCCATGTTGGTGTTCTGGTTCGTGTCTGATGTCATTCGAAGGCCATGAGTAGCCTGTGATCGATACTTGATTATCCACTCTTACGTTCATCACCCAACCAGTTTCCTCTGATGCCAGGCCGTGACATTCAATCTTCTCTTTCTCTCGATAATCTTCATGGTATCTTCGTATACTAGATGTGTGTCAATCGATGGTGTATGGTGACTGTCAATTGATGCTCGGTAACAAGACTATTGCGCGAAAGGTTCCCAGATCCATTAGCCATGGCAAGAATGTCTGCAATGTCTTCCCTCGTGACATTAAGTAGTCTGCCATCCATAGCTCTTGCGTGACTGTCTGGATCTCTCATAATACCGAAATCGTCTGGTTGTAGATAACCATATTCCTTCTCTCGTTCTGCAGATTAATCTACTTTGGTTGCTGCTTCGTGTTCAGTATCGATCAATTGAATAGGGTGACCGTCGGTCAATGTTGAATTCCCGAATTGATGGAAAAATGAAAAACACCAGCCTCTTCCATAGCTATCCCACGATACTCGATCATCTCTTCTTCTCTATAGTCTTCGTCGTACTTAGGGTGGGCTGTGTTGTAATCACCATCTGTTTGGTAGGCATTGATCGGTTATGGAGTGTGAGTGTCGATCGATCACAAAGGATGGGTATCAACCGATTGCTCTATTGCAAGTGTGTCGATCGATAGTCTGGGATGGGTGTCGATCGATGCTTCATCTTCTGACTCTTCATCGAAGTCATATTAGCAGAAACATGTGGCCACAAGTTCTGAATTATCACTCAAATTTTTGAGGGCAGGTTGATTCTTATTAATTTCATAATAGACATTATGATCAATCAAGGAAAGGCACAACCTATTTGTTCTCGTGTCGTAGATAGCTCCCACGATAGCTATGAAATCTCTTCCAAGTAACAAGGAAGAATTCCAATTGATCTGGATATCCATCACATGGAAGTCTATCGGGACTAAGAGATCCTGAATTTGCAGTGGGACATCTCTACAAATACCTCATGAATCTACTCTGGAGCAATCCACAAAGATGAAAGAATTGCTGGAAGGCTCTACTTTTAGGTTCAATTTTTCTGCAATAGCTTTGGGTATGATGCTCACCGATGATCCAATATCATAGAGGGCATTGGGAAACTTGTGGTTTTTGATCAGACATGGAACCACAAATTTTCCAGGGTCACTTTTCTTTTCTAGAACAATCCTCTATTTCATCCTGGGATGATCCTTGGCATTTTTATCAACCATCATAGGCTCTGATGTACCCATATTCTGCTCCGGAGTTGTCACATTCGAGTTTTTTGGAAAAGGAAGTCATTTTGTTGATTGGGAACCGTCAATCGATTCTAGGATCGATGGATCGAATGATGTTTGAAAATTTTCTCGATTCTACTAACTTTACAGGCCTCATCGATCGATTCGCCACAGCTAGTGTTGATCAATGTCTGTGCGAATGGCATCTTTCCTCTTGTACGTTTTCTTTCTTCACTTCTACCCAAAAAATCATCATCAATTAGTGCATCGAGCTGGTGCACCTGTCCAGCCTCCATTCTCTTCTTGGTCTTTTGACCTGCTGCATTACGCAGATGACCGTTCCATTCTAATCCCGAGTCAAAATCAACGTCATAACCATCTGAACTCGCCGGCTTCTGTCGATCGATGCGGGTACTATGTCGTCGATCATCAGTATATGATAAGTATCTGTCGATGCTCGAGTTCTGATGTCGGTCGATGCTCGAGTAAAGATGGGTCAGTCGACGCGGAGTTGTTGCTATCGATCGATGCTTGTCGTCATTCTTTATGGATCGTACGTTCGATTCTATCGGGTCAGAGAATAATAGTTTTTGTCCTTTATTTCTCTTGGTGTGTCTTTGCATGCACCTGAAAACAAGGAAAATAAAAATTTAGTTACTTGAATGTAGTAATAAACCTAGACTAAATCATAGAAATTAAATCTAATGGCGATCAATGCTCCCCGGCAACGGCGCCAAATTTGACGTGGGTGTTTCAGTTGTTCCAGCAGGGTATAAATATCCTAAACAAATCACTATCATATTAACCCTAGTTTTTAACACACAAATAATACTCTTGCCAAAGGAGATCAGGTGTAGTACTTAAGGATCGAATCCATAGAGAGCAATGGCACAAATAGATTTCTTATTTCTAAAGATTAAGCTAGGTGGATATAAATATCGGTTGGGAGATAATCAGTTAAGGAAATATTCTTTTTCAAGAAGTAGAAATGCAATATGGAAATATGCTAATAATGCAAATACAAAATAATGCAAATATGGAAATATTCTAATAAACTAACATGATGCAAATGTTAATATGCTACATATAGGGTTTCAAGCTTAATGGATTATAGTGGATAGGAAGCGCAGATATGTAAATATACTAGGACTCAAATATTAATTATTCTGACCTTTTTAACTCCAACTCTCGTATGCGAGCAAAAGGGAAGACCATCGATCAACGGCTTGTTGGGGTTAAAATCGGTTACGAAGGAATCAACGTCTGAAACCTACAGGAGAATACGCTCTTCGTATAAGAAAGAGATGATGCCTCGAAAAAAGGGAAAAAATTATTCTCGAACGGCAATACGACGAAACGACTAGAAGGCTCGATCATCTAACTTACCGGACGGAGAAGATGGCTAATTAAGACATATAACTCGTCGAACGGGTTAATCATGCCACATGAGCCGACCAACTCGCCATACGGGTGAATTGGATGGCTTAAACTGACCAACTCGGACCGACCAACTCGCCATACGGGCAAGTTGGATGGCACGAACAAACCAACTCGCCCGTATGGCGAGTTGGGTGGTACAAGCAATCCGATTCGCTCGTTCGACAAGACGGATCAATCAATCCATTTTCACCTCGTCTCGTTAACTCCCTATCTCAATACTTGATCGAACTTATCTTTGTTTTGTCTCGATCAGGATTGACATTGGAACTTTACCGAAAGAACTCTTTTTCTTGAGAAAAGATTGGATAAATCGTATGACACGATAACGGTTAAGTAAACACCTAAAATCATATATCCCATATGAAAGATCCTAACTCTCGGATGATGACGTTTTAGCAATGCTACTTCGATAAAATCGTAGAAACACCTGTTAGAAAACGGCCCGAAGAGGTCTAAATCTCGGCCAAAGGCCCACTCGCGATTTTATCCGAAGTCAAGCCCAAACTTTGTGATGGTTTATCTTTTATTTTTCAGGAAGGGATAAATGTTAAGTTCAGAACACAAATTTCAAGATGGCAGGATAAATGTGAAGTTTCCGAAGATAATCTTGAAGATCGAAGGAAAAAAAAGGAATATTTTCGTGAAGCGATAACTTCGAACAAGGGCAGAAGAGGAAAGAGCAAACCCCCTCTAGAGTATAAAAGGATTTTGAGGGTGATGATGCAAATAAACACGAAATTATCCACTCAGAGCAAACATAACTTAGCACTTAGAGCATTTAGGCAACTTTCCGTTTTTGTTATTCGAACTGCGAATCAACTATGGTTTTACAGTCTTAGGTTATTAGAACTAGGTATCTCGCCGACAGCTCTTATAGTCGAGGCTTCTATCCTCTTGTTAACGCTCATACGCAAATTCGGAATAAGACATATATTTGCTATCATTTTGATTTGTACTTTGCTTTTTCGATATTTACTTTGTAATCTGACTGATTGACGTTTGGTTTAGCAGATATTCGGGACCTCTGGGAAACTAGGGTTTACCCTGCATTCCTAATTCAACAGAAATCGATAGTGCGAATTTCGGTTCCTGACAAATCACGATTACAAAACACTTGGCGATTGGCCCCGCCGAGCACTTTAGCCGTCTTAAACAAACACACCCAGGTCCGTCGAAGGGACATACTCTCTCACATCTGACTAGGATAAACAGCGCACTATAAAAGAAATCCGAAATTTTGGTCAGCACTTTGGGAGACTTGAAAAATATCCTTGAAGAGATGCTCGACTCTGACCAGACAAGTCATATAAGCCTAGAACCTATCGCGGACATTAAACTGGAACAGAGTCAGGTTAAAATCGAAAACAAGCAAAACGAAATCCGGTTAGGCATCAAAAAACTTTAAACCGAAAGTAAACCTATGTCTTGCCCTTAACCCAGCACACTGGTCTCTAACGTCTCAAGGCATGATATCAAAAGATACGAGATCCTAATATCATATCTCTTCATCCGTATCTAAACGTTCCCAAAACTTCAAAAACTCATCAAACATCTCGCACGAACAACGAATAGGAAGATCCGCAAATAAGGGAGGAAGTCGAGATGGCAACTCGAGTTTTCTTTCTACACTAAAACAAATCACAAACATCTTTCTGAAAATACTCACTTATCATAACATGCACTGTTCCCATAAATTTTTATAAAATACAGGGACTCAAAGCCACACCTGGCCAGTCTCGCTACTTACGATCACATTCGGCCGACGAACGAATAAAATAGAAAAGTGCAATAATATAAAAGAGAAGCATTGTCAAATCGGTCGCGACGCGCAATTATTTATCAAATTAAAACACCCGGTCATTGATCTACCGAGCGAATATTCGTTGACATCCAGAGGAGCCGTCGGCTGGTTTACCTCTCCCGTCTCTTCGGCATTCCCCACCTCGGCCTCCACCGTGTTGGGAGAAACAGGAATCAGGTCCCACTGTTCTCAAATCCTCACCTCTATCTGAGGAATCGCGAAGTCTCGGTCCCTCTCGTTCATACGCCCGGTCAGCCTCGCATATTCGGCACCGAACAAATAATCAGGAGCCTGCGTGAGGTATAGCCCGCCCACAGCACTGTGGCACTCACGGATAATCCCCGAAGTCCTTGTAGCCCTTCGTAAGCTCCTTGAACTCATACGAGAACTTTTCACAGGGGTTTTCATGACGTCTGCCATTTCTCTCTTCCCATGCCTATAGGCACGAGAAACCTCCGTCGCAACTGATTCTCTCTCACAACAACGGGAACTTTCCAGCGCATTTCTCAAACGAGCAATCTCATTATTGGCTGTCTCGTCCCTGAACTGATCTATGTGCCTCCTGACAGCTCGCATCAAGAGCTCGGTTCATCATAAGGAGATCCTGCGAAATAACTCAAAGTCAAAACAATTCTTCCCTCGAAAAAGGACAGTAAAAGCTTACCCATGACCATCCGCGATGCTTGGGCAAACTCTAGGGCCTCGTTATATCCAGCTGCGCCCGAAGGATAATCAAAACCAAGCAGCTCATCGAGATCGTCCCTGTTCGCCACTACTTCCCCCTACTTGACTATCCAGGAAATCCCTTATTATATTTTCAAAGGAGCACCGCTCGTTGACCACTTTGTCGTCGACAACGATGTGTTTTTCCTTCCGATTCTTCGGCCTTTCTTCTCTTGTGCGAGCAGTGCACGGAACATATCTGTCCATGGACACCTCTGATCCTTCCTCAACCGGTTGATCTGGCCGGTGCCGAGAATGGTGGAGAGCAACATCACGACGAACCCATTTTGGGCTAAACGTTTCCCAAAAACACGAGCGGCCGTGAAGCAAGTCTCGGATGGTAACCAAACCGTCCGGAATCGGAGGGAAAAGATTGGTCTCTGGAAACAAAATCAAAACAAATTAGAAACCAAACTTCTCTGAAACGAAAAGGAGGGAGAAGAGAAAAAGAGGCTGCACTTAGCCAAGGATACCTTTTAGACCCTATCTAGTCCTAAAGACGGGGAGGCCGCTTGCTTCCACGGACGCAGCGTCAACACGCAGAAAAAGAAGTGCTTCCGCCATTTTTGATAGTTTTCCACAAATTCGCTTGTGATTGTCATCCCCGACCGGGGCCTCAACTGAATAATAGACGACTTCCCGATTGTTTTAAGCAAAGCGTCGAGTTGGTTGGCGTCAATGGTTATACCCAGCTCAAAACTCAGCAGAGGTTCCCGGCAATATGCTGAATACCGAACGGGTTCACTAACTTATCGATATTTTGGAAAGATCGAGAAGTCATTCTATGGTCTCTAGAATAGGAAACCACAAAAGACATTGCGTCAAGTACACCTCGTAACACGTAAAATAACCTTTAGGAGGGGACTCAGCAACCTCTCCAGCCTCCGGAAGACGAAACTTGACTGATTCGGGAACTTGACAGTGGTCCCGGATGGTATCAATCCCATTCGGATAGATTTTTTCTTGGACAACCCTCTACGGGGTTGGATTGAAACCGAGGCAAAGCACACATATCAGGTCTGGGAGGTTTCACGTCTCCCCTGGCCGCCCGATACACCTTGGCTTCTTCAGGGTCGACCGAGTGAGCCGAGAATTTCGTTTTTGGTACAACATCGTTGCATTGCCAGCTGGAACCATTGGGGACAGAACGGTCTTCACGAGTTTTTGAGGAGAACTTTCTTCTTGAAGACATAACTTTTTTTTTAAAACGGAATAAAAGAGAAGAGAAAATCTTTTGATTTTCAAAAGAGTTTGTGAAAATGTGAAGACTCTGTGAAACAACCCCACATACTTATAGAAGAAAGGATTCACTATTTCACCTCCAAGTTCCGGACGTCGGATTCCGCCTGAATTCATCCAATAAGCTCCAAAACGCTCGCAAGAACATCACAGTTCTGACGAGCTGGGGGGCTAACTGTTGGTGTCAAAATCGGTTACGACGGAATCAACGTCTGAAAACTACCAGGAGAATACGCTCTTCTTGTAAGAAAGACATGATGCTTCGAAAAAACGAGAAAAACTTATTCCCGAGCGACAACACGACGAAACGACTAGATGGCTCGATAATCAAACTCCCCGGACGGAGAAGATGGTGGAGCAAGACATCCAACTCGTCAAATGGGTAAATCAAGCCACATGAGCCAACCAACTTGCCACACGGGCGAGTTGGATGGCTCGGAAATACCCGCTTTCCCGTATGGCGAGTTGGACGGCACCGACAAACCAACTCGCCCATATGGCAAGTTGGACATGCCAAACTTGCCATACGGGCGAGTTAGGTGGCACAAGCAATCTGATTCGCTCGTTCGGCAATATGGATCAATCAATCTTTTTTCACCTCGTCTTGTTAACTCCCTCTCTCGATACTTGGTCGAACTTATCCTTGTTTTGTTTAGATTAGGATTGACATTGGAACTTTCCCAAAAGAACTCTTTTTTCTCGAGAAAGGTCGAATAAATCATATGCGACGGTAATGGTAAACTAAACACCTAAAATCATATATCCCATACGAAAAATCCTGAATCTCAGACGACGTCATTTAAGCAATGCTACTTCGATAAAATTGTAGAAACGCCTAAGTGAGAAAAAGGCCCGATGCGGTCTAAAAATCGGCCAAAGGCCCACTCACGATTTTATCCGAAGTCAAGCCCAAACTTTGTGATGGTTTATCATTTATTTTGCAGGAAGGGATAAATGTTAAGTTCGGAAGATAAATGTCAAGATAGCAGGATAAATGTTAAGTTTCCGAAGATAATCTTGAAGATCGAAGGAAAAAGGAATATTTTCGCGAAGCAATAACTTCGACCAAGGGCAGAAGAGGAAAGAGCAAACCGCCTCTAGAGGAGTATATAAGGATTTTGAGGGTGATGATGCAGAGACACACGAAAATCTCCACTCAGAGCAAACATAACTTAGCACTTAAAGCATTTAGGCAACTTTCCGTTTTTGTTATTTGAGCTGCGACTCAACTAGGTTTTGCAGTCTTAGGTTATTAGAACTTGGGATCTCGCTGGCAGCTCTCATAGTCGAGGCTTCTATCCTGTTGTAAACGCTCATACGCAAATTCAGAATAAGACATCTTTTTGCTCTCTTTTCGATTCGTACTTTGCTTTTTCGATTTTACTTTGTAATCTGACTGATTGACGTGTGGTTTAGCAGATATCCGGGACCTCTGGAAACTAGGGTTTACCATGCTTCCTAATTCAACGAAAATCGACAGTGCGAATTTTGGTTCCCACACGACTATGGCCTAATGTCGGTCAACGGTGAAATCAGTAGGAAGTGTGAACGAGATTTGATAAGTCCACCAGACTATTAGACCAGCTCTCGAATGCGCCTAACAGACTATTTCAGTGTAGTCTGTTCTGGCACAGAACCTACTCTCGTAGTCGTCCATGTCCTACTTTCGAGATCCTTGTTAGCTACTCTAGAATGCAAGCATTAAGCACAACTCAATTGATGGATATTAACTTAACTAGCAGTCCTACTTTTGGCTAATCCATGATTGCTATCATTCAACCCTAAACCTAACTGATGTCTTACTCAGACATAATCAAAGAAAGAATAATAATCTGAATATAATGCATAGATAGGATATTGGGGTTCAAAAACAAATCTCCCTAAGGAGTTATGAATATTCTCCTCTAAAAACGTAAAAATATAAAGCTATGTGGGTTGTGTCAAGCCTTGCCTAAGCTTGTACTTGCCCTTGCACACCCACCTTTGCTCTCAATACATGAGTATTAATATAAAAACCCTAAAAACTAGGTCAACACTCGTCCAGGGTAATCTTGTCTTTTGTCTTCTGAACTTGGGCTTTTCAGTTGGCTGTCTGCGATTTGGTTGTCGATTGATGGCAAGTGTGCAACATCGATCAACCTTGGTCTTCCATCATCGGTCGATTCCATGGTTGTGTCGTCGATCAGCGAAAGGTTTGCACTTCAACTCCTCAGATAGTCACATACAGATTCTTCTCCTCTAAATGCTCCAAAAGCTCCAAGTATCTCCATTTATCTCCAAAACGTCCATGGACCTGTAAATACTCTTAAACATATCCTAGACACACATAATAGACCCTAACTAGGGCCTAGAACATGGCCTAAAACTGGTAATAAATTGGCTATATCACCAATGCTTGAGTATCGATCAATGCTACCTCAGACAAGAATTAACACACATATTGATAATGTTCAAATAGATCCTAGACCAACTCTCGTATGAGCCTAGATATCTAAGCCACATAGGGATGGTTCCGTTAATTAATTGCAGTCTCGTGCTTCTCAATTTTCCTATGATTCTAGGTTCAAGTAATCAGTCACACTCTCATGCTATTCCACTACTCTAGATCCTACTATTACAAGCCACTTTGGTGTACAAAAGTATGCAGGTCTTATCTGGCCATCGACCCCTTGGATTTCTCGAGGTCGAATTGTAGACCTGTTAACATAGACTTGAGTAGGCCTGATCAACTGTTATCGATCGATGCTCAGGGAATACAGCGCCCTGTGCATCTAATTTTTGATCTGCTGAATTACACAGATGACCCTCATGGTCATGCAGGTCTTTGTTCCCATCTCTAGTCAGAATAAGTGCCGAAACCATCTCTGCTCACCGCTTACTGTCGATCGATGGTAGAGTAGAAGTGTCGATCGATGTTTGTCCAAGAGTGGTGTCGATCAACGGAGAAGTGTTGTCGATGCTAGACGTTTCTCTCTGTAGATGGTGCGTTCAATAGCTGCTGGGTCTGAGAAAAGTAAGTCTTTTCCTTGTTGCTCCTAGTACTGTTCTGCATTCACCTGAAATACAAAAAAACTATATGTAAGTAACTAAAACAAAAAATAAAAACCTAGGCTAAACCTATTAATCAAGTCTAATGGCGATCCTAGCTCCCCAGCAACGGCGGCGAATTTGATGTGGGGTTTTATATCACTCTCAAATTAACCTTATTTCCCACTTTTACTCCCTGAAATAAGAGGTTCAATTGTAGTACTTAGGGATCGAATCCGTAGGGAGCGTGGGCACACAATAAACTATAGATGTTTTGATTAAGCTAGACAAACAATTTATTAAAGAAGTAATAGTAGACAAGTAAGCAGATGATTGGTTTGATAACAATAAGATGAAATAGCTAGGTCTAGAGATTTATCAATTAAGGGATTCAGAACACAAATCAAGTATGCTAAGGATTTTATAGATCAAATTCTAGAACTTGAATTCAATAAGCAAGTAATCTAGCTCTCGCATGCAATTACAAATCAGTTGCCTAAATTCTATGTTCCAACTCTCGCATGAAAACAAGGAACAAGCGTCGATCGGTACCAATGCTTGGGTATCGATCAGTACCAATGCTTGGGTATCAATCGAGGCTACCTCAGACAAGCATTAAGACACATATCGATAATGTTCAACTAGATCCTAAACCAACTCTTGTATCGGCCTAGATATCTAATCCACACAGGGCTCAGGTTTGCTTAATTAATTGCACTCTCGTGCTTTACAATTGTCCTATGATTCTAGGTTCAAGTAATCAGTCACACCCTCGTGTTATTCCACTACTCTAGATCCTAGTATTACAAGCCACCCAGGTGTAGAGATCTATCGATAACCTAGCAATCCAATGACTATCAGTTTGACATTTAGAAGATAAAATCCCTAAACCTAAAAGGATGAATACTCAGACATGGAAGCAATAACACAATCATAGTCTGAATATATACTAGACATAGAAAACAATATAAAATCAAAGGAGTTTCAATCAATCTCGTAATAAAGAGTATTAATTTTCTCTCCAGAACTTAAGACTTTGAATAATATATAGCTTTGTAAGTGTGTTCTCTTTCATGCCCTCTCTGCATACATAAATATAAAAACCCTAAAACTTAGGTCAAAACTCGTCCAGGGCTTTTTCGTCACTTGTGTTTAATTTGGCTTTTGAATCGGTTGTCTGCGATTCGTATGTCGATGGATGGCATGTGTGCAGAATCAATCGACCTTGGTATTTTATCATTGTTAGACTCCAAGGTTGTGTCGTCTATCGGCGACAATCCTGTACTTCGAATCCTCAAATGGTCAGCTATGGATTCTTCTCCTCTAAATGCTCCAAAAGCTCCAAGTATCTCCATATATCTCCAAAACATTCATGGCCCTTTTAATACTCGAAAATATATCCTAGGCACACATAATAAACCCTGAATAGAGCTTATAACATGGGCTAAAACTGGTAATAAATTGGCTATATCAAGAGTATCGATCAAAGAACACATGAACTCAACTCCTGCTAATCTGCATATACATGTATAAAGTCTTTCCTGGTCCATTTCTTCCCTCTTTTCTCTCTGAATCTTTTTAGATCTCAAACTCAATGGAAAATGGTTTTCCGAACTCAAGATCTCAAACCATCTTGCCATCTTATTTTCGATTTTTTTCCGAACAAAGGTGTAGGCACATAGTGGGGTCATCCGTAATGTACCTACCCTCACTTCCAACAATGTGTAATCGTTTCTTTGAATTAGAATTGTGGGGTCATCGGTAATGTGCCTACCTCTCGGCATATCAGGAAATCATCTCAATCTCTTCGTTTATAGATCATGAAGAGAGATAGATAGATAGAGAGGGAGAGAGAGAGAGAGAGAGATCAACTTTGGTTATGATGCACATAAATACACAGACAAGTACCTTACAAACTTGTAGAAGGAATCCGATCTGATGTATGCCAAACCCCAAAGCATGCAAAATATTCAGTATTAGGTTGGAGATCAACTTTGGTTCCTTCAAAATTTCTTAGTAAGTGTGATCTAATGGCAGGATGATCCACTTTGGCATCTCTAGTAATCTCTGCATTCAACATGTCTATGAATTGTGCTATAATGTGGTTAGTCAATAATAAAGTCTGACAATAATTTTCTTCTTGACTCAATAAAAACTTTTTGAAAAACATAACAAATAAATTCTCAGAATAAATAAAAGCATCAGAAAACCTCCCAAGACTTAAACAACATTGTCCCTAGTGTTATCATCTCCGGTTCGGTTAAGGAAAAACAAAATTATAAGTAAAAGGTAGAGATATTCAAGGTTACCAAATTACGTAAAGAGTGTCGACCAATGGTGAGTGATGATTGTCAACCGATGGTAAACCAACCAAGCCGTCGACCGATGTTGAGGTGTTGATGTCGACCGATGGTGAGGTGTTGATGTCGACCAATAGTGGTTTCGAACTTTTCTACTACTTCTCTGAAAACCTAAAGTAATTAAATAAAAGCTGTAATTAATAACTAATTAATGAAAAACAAAAATAAATCTTACTACACATTGGTTTGCCTCCCACTCAGCGCTGGGTTATAGTCTTAAGCTCGGTATTTGGACTTCTGGACTAGTAAGGTGGTTCATCGAACCAATGTGGAAGCAGGTATCCACCTACTCTTTGTTCGTCTCAAACCATGCACTGATGAAGTTTCTCACAGCTTCATCTCCTCTGATTCTCTGGTTGTCCATCCTTCTCTGAGCAATCTCCATTGTACTCATCCTTTCGTGGAGTGTTTAAATGTATCTCGTCAACATGTTAAGCCTGACATCTGTAGGCTCTGAAATATCATCCAATCTCTGGTAGATATTATCCCTCATCAAATCTTGAGAAAGGTAAACTCCATCAAGCTTGTCTTCCAATAGCTTCTCTGTTACCAACCTCTGCCTAAATGCTTCGTGATGACTATATTGATGGCCTAGTGTTGCCGATAGTCGATGCTTAACTAACTGCTCCAATCGATTGTTGTTGTCTGAAGAGATTCCCTGATTCATTGGTCATTTCGAGTATGTCTGCTATATCCTCCTTGGATACATTGAGAAGTCTTCCATTCATTGCTCGTGCATATCCATCTGGGTCCCTCATAATTCAAAACTCATATGGTCTGAGATAACCATAATCATCATTGTATGCTACCGTATTTACTTCAGCCGATGGTATTGGGACAGCGTGCGGGTTAAAGTTAAACTAGTCAAGCTATAAATAGGGGTTTTAATTGTAAGTTTATCAGAAATAGTAAATTGTCTAAAATACCAAAGTTAATGCAAATATGGAAAACGATAGATATAGGGTTTTAGGCAAGTGAATTACAATGGATAGGATGCAAGGAATTATTAATATGCGACAATAAATGTTAACTAGTCTGACCCCGTCTTGTCAATACTCTCGTATGCGAACAGAGAAGTACACTGTCGATCGACTGCTAAGACCGAGTGTTGATCGACGCTAATCAGACAGGAAGTTTCTCCGTTATGCTAATTAGACCAGCTCTCGCATGCATCTAACAACCTTGCTCAATGGAAATAATTTTGGCACAAAACTTACTCTCGTAGTTGTCAATGTCCTAAGTTCAGGTTTTTAGTTAGCTACTCTAGAACGCAAGCATTAAACACAATTCCAAAGATTGATATTACTTAATTCTAGCAATCCTACTTTGGGCCTAATTCAACAATACCATCATAAATCCTAAAACTAACATGTAAATTACTTAGACATGATCAAAGAAGACATGATGAACTGAATAATATAATGCATAGAATAATACACGGGTTACAATACAAATCTCTGAAGGATTTCATATTTCTCCCCTAAACTACTAAAAACGTAATGCAAGAAAACTAATAGCTGTAAAAACGTAACGTGGGTCTGTGTGTTTCTGCCTAAAAAATGGCAAAACTTATATAAACTAGGTCAAAACTCATCCATGGGCATTCTCGTAATTTATCTTAAGTTAGTGATATAGCCTATTTATTACAAGTTTTAGGCCATGTTATAGACTTTATTTAGGGTATATTATGTGTGCCTAGGATATGTTTTGGAGTATTTACAGGTCCAGGAACATTTTGGAGATATGTGGAGATACTTGGAGCTTTTGGAGCATTTAGAGGACAAGAATCTATAACTGACCATTTGAAAATTCGAAGTACAAGACTGTAGTCGATTGACGACACAACCTTGGAGTCGACCGATGTTAAAAGACAAATGTTGATCTGTGCTGCACACTTGCCATCGATCGAAATCCAAATCGCAGACAGCTGATTCAAAGCCCAAGTTAGAGACAAATGACGAAAATGCCATGGACGAGCTTTGACCTAAGTTATAGGGTTTTTATATTTATGTATGCAGAGAGTGCATGAAAGAGAACACACTTACAAAGCTTTATTCTATCAATAGTTCTAGGTTTTTAAGGGAGAAGATTCATAATTCCTTATGGAGATTTGTATTGGAACCCCAATATTTTATCTATGCATTATATTCATACTATTGTTCTTACTTTAATTATGTCTGAGTAGTTATCAACTAGATTTAAGGTTGAATGATAGCAATCATGGATTAGCCCAAATGTAGGATTGCTAGGTGAGTTAATATCCATCAGTTGAGTTGTGCTTCATCCTTGCATTCTAAAGTAGCTAACTAGGATCTCGAAAGTAGGACATAGACGACAACATGAGTATGTTTTGTGCCAGAATAGACTCCGTCGAACTAAGTTGTTAGGCGCATGCTAGAGCTGATCTAATAAGTCTGGTAGACTTATCAAATCTCGTTCACGCTTCCTTCTGATTTCACCGTCAATCGACATCATGCCTAAGCCGTCGATCGATGGTCTTTCTTTTTGTTCGCATACGAGAGTTGGAGTTAAAAGGGTCAAAATAGTTAATATTGGAGTTCTATATTATTTACATTTTCGTGCTTAATATTCCCTATAATCCATTTGGCTTGAAACCCTAGATTTAGCATATTTACATTTACATCTAGTTAGTTTAATTTCATATTTCCATATTTGCATTATTATAATATTTCCATATTTGCATTATTAGCGTATTTCCATATTGCATCTCTACTTCTTGATAATGAATATTTTCTTAATTACTTGTTCACCACTGATTTATATATTCACCTAGCTTAGTCTTTAGAAATAAGAAATCTATTGTGTGTCATTTTCTCTGTGGATTTGATCCCTAAGTACTACACCTGATCTCTCTTGCCAAGAGTATTATTTGTATGTTAAGATTAGGGTTAATTGGATAGTTAATTGTTTATGATATTTATACCCCGCTAAAACAATAAAACCACGCATGTCAAATTTGGCGCTGTTGCCAGGGAGCATGATGGCCATTATTTAATTTGTAGGATATACTCTAGGTTTGTTACTACTTTCAAGTTACTAAATTTTTTCTTTTCTTTTGTTTTTCAAGTGCATCCAAAGACACACCAGAAGCAATAAAAGACCAGAACTACTATCCTCTGTCCCCGAGAAACTCGAACGTACGATCACAAAGAAATACTACAAGCATCGATCGACATTACCTATACCGCCTCGACCGACACTTCTTTGCGGGCAGCATCGACCGACATCAGAACTCGAGCATCGCTGACAGTGATTACATAGCATCGATCGACAGCAACTTACTCGAATCTATCGACAATAGCAGACGAGTTCAGATGGTTGCGACTTTAATATTGACACGGGATCAGGATGGAAACCTGCATGAGCTCGATGGTCATCTTCGTAATGCAGCAGGTCAAAAGATAGAAAATCAAGGGACCACAATCCCTAATACAGAAGCAGAAGCAGACGCTGCAGCAGCTCAACCAGAAGCTAATGCCCAAGCTGCTCAGAGAACACTAGCTGAATACAACCGTCCAAACTAGTTCTACGCCAAAAGATCCGCCATTCGTCCTCCAGCTTTTCAGAGAAATGATTTTGAAATCAAGCCCGCTTTCAAAGTTGCGACATGAGCACCCAATGGATCATCTGAAGCGATTTTAGGATTTAGTGATTGCTATTAAAGCCAATGGCTCAAGCAGTTACCACCAGGATCCCTGACATCCTGGACTGACATCAAGACGCTTTCTTGCATAACTTCTTTGATGACGCAAGCGCAGAAGATCTGAGGAGAAAAATTGCTACTTTTTCACAAGACACCTCAGAATCTTTCTGAAACTCCTGGATCAGATTCAAATCATACCAAAGAGAATGTCCACATCACGGGTTCAACGAAGTGGAACTTCTCATCCCTATCTTTAGATGTATAGGATTACAATATAAGATGGCTTTGGACATAACTAGTGAGGGAAATTTCAGCACTAGGAATCCTGAAGAAGCTACAGGGTTGATTAAGAATCTGGCATCCAGAAACAAGACCAAGAACACATACTCTGAAAGGAAGAAATCAACTCCAGCTTTGAGCAGGGATCAGATTGAAGAGGTCAAGGCAAAACTAGATAGTGTACAGAAGTTCTTCAGGAAGCAAGTCACTTTTGCAGAAGTAAAAGCAATAGAATTTGGAGATGATGAGATTGAATAACAGGATGTGAACTACACTAATGGGAATGGTTTCCAGAGACATCAGGCTTTCAATAGGAATTCCTATGGGAATGGTCAAAGGAGTAGCTTTAATCATGGTTCATACCGAAAACCCTTCAACAACAACATAACTTATGGATCTTCTTACTACCACAATCCTCCTCCAGAGACTCAAGAAAGCAAGATCGAAGCAATGGTTGAAAGAGTTTAGAGGGACAGCAGAAGATTACTGTGGATTACAATGGAAAGATAGATGGGCTGTACCTTTACCTCAACACCAAGTTCAAAAATCTCAACACCCATGTCAAAAATCTCAGCAGGAATTTCTATGGGAATGGTCAAAGGAGTAGCTTTAATCAGGGTTCACAGCGAAAACCCTTCAATAACAACAGAACCCTTCCTTTAGATACTCTTTTGATGTAGTTTATTATACTCACATGTTGTGGATGTTTTTTAGGGAAACAGGAGAGACCAACAATGATATAGAGATCATGTTCAATCATCTTAGAGAAAAGATGAAACAAAGGACTTGTCTAAAGTAGAAAAGTGATCGTGGGAAGTCCCTGGTTCCATGCTCCATCAAGGGCAACGAATACCCCAATGCCCTATGTGCTATTGGATCATCAGTGAGCATTGTGCCAAAACTATGGGAGAGGAGCTGAACATGAAAGTAAAACCCTCCAATGACTCTTTCACATTTGTAGACTGCTCAAAAGTGAACTTAGGAGGGATGGTAAAAGATGTTCCAGTACAGATTGACAACACCCTAATTCCAATAGACTTCCACGTGATGGACATCAGGATAGATTGGAACTCTTCACTACTACTTGGGAGAGCATTCATTGCTACTGTGGGAGCTATCTGCAATATGAAATTAAATAGGTTGTATCTATCTCTAATTGATCAAAATATTTTTATGAACCTGTCAAGAATAAGAGCAAAGCAACTCTCATTGAATTGTCTAATGATGCAGAACTTTGGGCAACATGCTTCTGCGATTATGAATTCAATGAAGAGTCGGAAGATAGAGCATTGATCGATACCCAGCCCATATAATCGATCAACACGTTTGCTGTTCAGAAATCGGTCGACACCCACCCTTCGTTACTAATCGACGACAACCCTACTCCAGAACCGATCAACAACTGCCACAAAGATGGTGGTTACAACACAGCCAACCTCGAGCACGACGAAGATTACAGAGACAAAGAGATGATCGAGTATCGTGGTATTGCTATGAAGAAGCTGGTGTTTATCACATTTACCAACGACTCGGGAAATCGACATCGGTCGACAGTCACCATAAGCCATCAATCGATACTGAACTAGAAGCAGAGTCCAAACTAGATTCAGCTGCAGAACGCGAGAAGGAATATGGTTATCTACAACCAGACGAGTTCGGTATCACGAGAGATCCATACGGTCATGCAATAGCTATGGATGGCAGACTACTTAATGCCAAGAGGGAAGATATAGCGGATATACTTGCCATGGATAATGGAGCTGGAAACAATTTCAGGCAACAATCTGGTTATCAAGCATCGATTGACGGTCACCATTCACCATCGATTGACAAACGTCCAGCATGCCAAGGATACGGTGAAGCTTGTGAAGGATACGATGAAGATTACAGAGAGGAAGAGAAAATTTAATATTGCGGACTGGCATCATAAGACGCTGGCTGGGTGATGAACGCGACAGTGGATAGGCGAGCATCGATCGCCGGCTACTCCTGGCCATCGAACGACATTAGACGCAAACCGGAACACGAACTTGGAGCAGAATATACAGATATTGGTGATCTTAGACCGGATGAATTCAGAATTTTCAGAGACACAGAGGGAGATGCACGGGCTCTTCATGGGAGAGTCTTACATTTATCTAAGGAGGATGTAGCAGATGCCCTTATTATGGCTAATGTACCAGGTAATATATTTGGAAAGCAGCAGCAACCATCGATCGACGTGAATCTTCCAGCATCGATCGACATTGAGGAGCAGAAGAATGAGATGATCTGTAATGTTCCATACACTCCCAAGCATCCTAGATCGATCGACGGCGCCCATTAAGAATCGGTCGACATAACCTTTCCGGAGGTAGCAAACTTCGTCCTTCCAATGTCTATCATTCAAGAAGTCTACAATAGATCGACGGCAACATCAAGTCATCGGTCGACTGGTGTTTCGAGCAAGGTACAATAGCTTTTGATGCTGAGGGCAATAGACTTTTCCATCGGGAAAAGAAAGATGAGTATGGCATCTACAGAGATGAGTATAGTAATGCACGAGCTACCGACAGAAGAGTAGTGAATATGCAAGCTGAAGACATCAAAGCAGTTCTAGGGAGAGCTAATTTTTTCGAGCATAGCTACATATGTTTATCTGAACACACAGCAAAGATTGCTATGTCAATGAAGATCAAAGGGCATACAGCAGAGAAGAGATTGACGATATTGTGCATGTGATCTACAAAGCTCAAGAGTCACTGGATGATTTCTACAAGAGGCTGGATGATGTCTACCATCCTATAGACAACTACCTCACCGGTTTGACTGTAGACATGGATGAGATGAAGCAAGATTTTGATACTGTTCAGAGACAGCATCCGAATGGGGCAAACGGACTGGCATCTATCGACGGCAACATCAATCCATAGATCGACACTGAAGCCAACAAACAGAAGACCGCAGCAGAAATACAATTGGAAGATAGGTTCGATGAGATTGGTTTTTCTTACAGCCTGATGAAGGAAGATATTTCTCAGAAATTGGAGGATATATCAGAGACTACAGCTGGCAGACTTAGAAGTCTACCGTGCTGTATTGAGAAACTACAAGGGAGTATGCATTCAATGTAGTTTGCTAGAGTAGTTATAAGAATGATAAAAACAGAGGAGATGAGGCAATAAGGAGCTTTATTGGTACATGATCTCAGAAAGCAAAGAAGATGTAAACGATTGTTTTCCAAGTGTTGATCTACCTCCATACTAGTCAGAAAGTTCACAACGTCGAGCTTAAGACTATAACCAAGCGCTGAGTGGGAGGCAACCCACTGTTTAGTAAGTCTTTATTTTGTTTTTAACTTATACTACTATTTATTTTGAGTTTTATTTTGTTTTGTACACTGTTTGAGTCCACCATCGGTCGACCCCACACGCCTACCATTGATCGACACTCTCTTAAAGAGAGAGGTATCGAGTTTTCTACTTAAGCTATTTACTTATGATTTAATTTTTCCGAACCAATCCGGGACGGATTACACTCGGGACAGTGTAATTTAAGTCTGGTAGAGGTTCGCTAATGCTATTTGATTTATTTTGAGCTTTATTTACTATATATATACACATAAGTTTTTCAAAAAACTTTATTGAGTCAAGAACATGATTATGATCAAGATTTATTATTGACTAACCACACCTTAGCACCATTCTTAAAAGGTTATTTACAGAGCTTACTAGAGATACCAAAGTGGATCATCTTGCCACTATGTCACACTTGCTTAAAAAGTTTGAAGGAAACGGAGCTGATTTCCAACACTAATCCTGACATTATTTGCTTTTTTGGGGCTTGGTATACACTGGATCGGATTCCTTCAGCAAGTCTGTAGGTCAAGTCATTGCACTTTTGATTCCCTTCTCTCTTCATTTCAGCATCTACCTAATAGCTTAAAAGATTGAGATGACTTCCCAAGATGCAGAGGAGTAGGTACATTAACGGTGACCCCACTATTCTAATTCGGATGAATGATCACACATTGTTGGAAGCGAGGGGCAGGTACATTACCGATGACCTCGCTATTCGCCTAAAACTTTTCCCAAAAAGCAAAAAAAAAAGAAGAAAATTGAAAATGAGATGGCAAGATGGACTTTATCATCATCATTGTCTATGAAGTTTGAGATCTAAAAATATTCAGAGAGAAAAGGGAAGGAATCAGAGAAGACTTTGTACCTAGTTGTTTAGATACTTGCAGAGGTAAGAGTCGATGTGTCCTTTGATCGATACTCCCAAGGTAAAGCCAACACTTTTATTTTATGCAAAGAAATGACATCAATATAGAGGTGAGTCTGACTAGTATTTGCTAAGTTGTTGGTCGAACGGATTTGGTGGCTATACTAGGATAGGGTATATAAAGTTTCCCTGTGATTGGCTCGATAGGATGTGGTTTCAACAAAGTAAGGTGACAATTATACTTAGACATTATGTGAGTCTCCGCTTTTCAAAATCTTTTCACATGCTTAGTTTTCTTGAGGACAAGCAAAATGTTATGTTTGGGGAGTTGATATAGCTTATTTATTACCAGTTTTAGTCTATGTTGTTGGCTCTATTTAGGGTCTATTATGTGGGCCTATGATATGTTTTGGAGTATTTACAGGTCCATGAATGTTTTGGAGATATATGGAGATACTTGGAGCTTTTGGAGCATTTAGAGGAGTAGAATCCGTATCTGACAATTTGAGAAGTCGAAGTACAAGACTGTCGTCGATCAACGACACAACCTTGGAGTCAACCGATATTAAAAGACCCAGGTCGATCGATGCTGTACACTTGCCATCGATCGACAACCAAATCGTAGACAGCCGATTCAAATCCCAAGTTAGTGACAAATTACAAAAATGCCCTGGACGAGTTTTGCATAAGTTAGGGTTTTATATTTATGTATTAATATGCATGTTTTATTGTTATATCAAGGTATAAATATACTAAATGTTGGGGTCAAAATCGGTTACGACGGAATTAACATCTGAAACCTACCGGGATAATACGCTCTTCGT
>CAJHQP010007628.1:0-31307 GCA_905132765.1 Moricandia arvensis | reverse complement strand
ATGAAGGTTGAAGATACGCGTACTTAGATCAAAATTTTTTTATGAGGTGTAGAAGTTGCTGAATGAAGCCAATTTATAGTGGTTGTAAGAAGAAGGTCCTGTCCAAATTTGTCCGTTGGCTCTAGAATGATGAGTATTAAAACCGATACAAATCTACCCTGAAAATTGTAATGGTGCATGGGCAGACTTGTTAAAGAGTATTGCCAGGAAGACAATTGTGTCTGCTGTAATCTTATTATGAGATTCAGAAATGTGTATAATAGTCTTAGGTTGCCCTCAGAGATGATAGACGTTGCATGACAACTTGCATGATTACTGGGAGATGATGAGAAGTTGATAGACTGTCGATTTTGTAAAAACCCACGATTCAAAAAACGGCAAGGTCGAGGTGTAGAGGTAGTACCAAAGGAGTGGTACCTACATACGGTAATTTGAAAAGATTGTACAATCTGAGGAGAGCTGAGGGATGAGATGGCAGCGTCGAGCATACTGCAGACGAGAGAATGACTCATCGTCAGATGCATAGAGCGTTGAAACATTTTAACATGTACAGCCACATTTCCGCTAGCAATATTCGGAATGTTGGTATTCTTGATTAGTGCACTGATGTTAGTCATTGTGAATGTCAGGTGAAAAGGACAAAATTATCCCATTGTGGCCAGTCTTTTCACGAACCTGCCCCCGGAGATGTGCATGGCGACGAAGTTTTCTATTCTTGACCATATGAATTAGCTGCTCAGCATCCAAAAGATCTCGACGTGTTCTTCAACATTAGATAAGAAGAGTTGAAAGATTGTGGTTCAACAGGTGTGAACGACTATGAAATTTGTTCGAATGAAAGAGTTTTTGCGATCCGACGATGCTTTTGTTGGACGTATAAGTGACTTTCCTGATTATGGGATGTCTGGATGACTACACATGAGATTAGCTTGTCATATTGTAATGAGAATGACAGTGCGTTTCAAGTTGAAGAATGGTAGGGAAGAACTGACTTTGGTGTCGACTTTACTCGTATTGTTTTCGGTGATTTTTCCCGTTTACCACCCATAGCCGAAGAAGAATAGAACAGTGTTCAGGGCACAGAAGGGTTGTCAGAGACACTCTCTCCATGACTTGTAACTGGAGGAACATAATCGAATGCGCAAATAGATGCACGTATCGGTGCCTAGAAACAGCTCTCTGTGGTGGGAAGTGGCATGTTCCAGTAATGTATGCTGATTCTATGTGGTGCGCACAATTTGCAAATAAAAGTAATTTGGGAATGCATATGGAAAGACTTTCTTTTGCGCGCCAACACCTCGATGTTATGCCATAAGAAATAACTTTTTTGAGAACATCGGACACATATTCGAATGTCCAGGAAGCACGAGAAGACCAACGTAATTCGAGATTGGAATCTACGCGAGGGAGTTCTGCAAGAGTGACTACATATAAAAAGCAATGGCAAGTTCAGTTCCGATATTCAGACTGTCATCAGAAAAAAGTCTGCGTTGGTTTCAGATGGGTGGCTTCAGAGAAGTTCCCTGAGGGTATGTTTCAAATCTCTAAGATCTGTTGAAAAGGGCAAAAAGTTCTCCTGATGAAGAGTCCCATGATGTCATATTTATGCATGATCGACTACTTCCTGGCATTTGCGGAGCTAGCTACTACAAAAGTACATAAGCACTTTCAGGTAAGATTAATATAAACAACACAAACACAATTAATTTATTTCTTGACATAGTATAGATATATATATATATATATAATATATATAATAGTAATGGTTTTTAAAATTTTTGTTCTGTAATATATAAGGGGAATTGGAGCATTTTTTAAGGGATCTGAGCATCCGTCTACTCTTAAAGAGAAGTTGGTCAACAACTTCTTGAAAATCCCCGATCTAAGTGCACTGGAGAAACTATTTCGCTGCTTTTTGACGTCATGGAACACTTGTTTCCACCTCCAATAGGAGATTACTTCGTAGGACTGTGCCATTAAATTGGATGGAATGGTATTCAGTATGAAATGGGCATAGAAAACATTAAAAAGGAAAAGCAAAAACTGAGCAAATTGAAGGTATTGTTTGCGGGAATGTGAGGAAGAAACATCACATTTCACAGTCGTATTATTTGCACCGATGTACGTAACACGGAAAGATCCAAAAGATGATGATGTGGTTTCGTGCCGACATCATAATGGAAGATGATTGTTCCCAGACTATTTGCCAATTGAGATTGGGTGGGAAATTGAAAGAGGTTGGTGTCGAGGATGAAGACGTATAGCACACCTTTATATCTTCTAATTGCAGCATCCATTGATTGGCTGTATTTTGAAAGGTAAACAGTAATAACATACACACTTATATAGCGTGACCAGAAATAAGCAATGATATCACTATTATATTTTAATGATTAAATAGAACATAAATTTACACGACACGACGCAAGACTATTGATCGAAGAACGGTCAAAAATCAAGAGAGAGGTTCTCAATCTCGCACGAAGATGAGGTAAATAAAAATCTGGTGATGGACCATCCAATTGACTTTCGTACATGGGGTTATACTGATTTAGAGAAGAACGAAATAAAGTGTCAGACACTTATCAAGTCTCTGGTATGAGTAGATAATCACGGATGTGTCTATTTAATTACAATTAAAAAGATATATGCATACATGAGCACAAATAAATAAGAAGTAAAAGGAAAATACCGCCGAGGAATCAGCGAGAGGATCTGATGGAGGTACTCTCGTTCGTTGAGCAAATTTCATTATGACCTAATAGAGGATATTCAGGCCGTGAATATTGGAGTCCTAGGGCGAGTCTGAATGGACAAGCCACCTTACCAATAGAGGCTCGAGCGTGGTCAATTCTCAAGAATAAGGATCTCATATAAGACGGGCGATCCAAGATGTTGAGCGCGCACTGACGCGATCATAACGATAGGCCTTCTGTGCCTCCCATGGAACAAAACTCGATTCAGAGCTTATGGAAGGTGACACCCTTTCGTCATGTACATGAAATATTAAGGAATATTGTGTGAAAGGGGCGAAACCAGAATTTTTTGGAATGAATGCAAGGATCTATCCGAAATAGTACAGTTCTATGATTTCAACCACGGCAAGTGTCGTAGGATCGACTCTTCAGTTTCCTTGCCCCGAGTGTGATGGTCAGAGGTGGTATCCTGCAGGGGAATGCCGTGCGATCGGGACCGGTGGCATCCTCCATGAATCTGATGTTTACATTGAGGGCCACTATTAAGCTTAGCCGTGTGATTAGTAGGTTGATTGTGGTTTAAGTCGGTGTGTCCTTTTTCAACCCTCTGCAAAGGTATTGTCAGAGATTTTTTTTCGTTCACCACGCACTGAATTGTCCTTTTGAATCACATCATACTATATAGGTAAACTTGAGACTCATGTATAGCTTATTATGTGGTTTAAAGAGCGCAGGTACACAATGACAATGAGAGTCCCTGAGGATCTGCTAGCGAGTGCACCACAAAGGTCAAGAAATATATCAGAGAGTTATGGCTTAAGTTGATAAAAGAGCTCCTTCCTCTGAGAGGTAGCTACAGAACGAAAGAGTTTAAACGAGAGACTTCCCAGAAGGCTTTGGAGGAGAAAATCAGGCATTGCCTCGCAAGAAATCCGGGAAGTAGAAAAAGGTAGGGACTCCTTGATAATATCTTTCAATAGTTATGACGACCTGGAGAAACGTATGTATTGAGCGGCCAATCGGAACCACACCATAACAAGAAGAAAAATGCTTCTCACCTATGAAATACACAGAGGGAAGACGAGAGGAAAGCAGCAAACAACGTCCATCGTACATGCCATAACCCAAGAGACAACGCATCAGACTAGATTAGATCGAATTATCAAAGAGGGTCTAATCACTTCCCCAAATTCTTATGTCGGAACGAAGTTAACTTCTGGGAACAACTCGAGTGCTTTTGAAAGACGGTCGCTATGTACTGAAGAGAAGTTTACCGTAAGAATCGCAGGATTTCGTATGATACTAACGGAAGTGTGGAAGTAATTGACTCGTCAGGGAGGACACTTCTTTGAAAGAAAGTTTATGTAGGTCTGTATTAATATCGCAATTACTATTAACATATAAGGAAACCCATTATGGAATGTCTCAATGTATTGGTCTTCCAAAATCAAATAGATGAAAATATGTAGCGCAAAAGAGAACGCAAATATGTGATGAGGGGAGTTCTTACCGCGGTGCCTAAACAGCAGAAGCATTTCATTAAGTTGTAAGAGACACGAAGAATGACTTTGCCTGGAACTCATTGAGAAGTGTGATAGGGATTAGGTCGAGTTATGCGAAGGTGTCCCTCAAATCTGCGGTCAATCATAATCATAGAAACCCATATATCCGATCAATAAGCACAATCAGGTCTAGCAAGAACCGGCCAGGAACTTAAAGATGGAGATCGACCTCCTTCTCAAAAACTTATTAGAAGGATTACGCACAGAAATACACATCTATGGGCTTAGATGTCATTTAACATATTCGTATTACCAGAGGAAACAGGGGAAATACGTTACAGGAATGTATATATGCATACCACGTTGCCATATCTATAGTCTACAAGGCTGGTTTCGTGACGTAACAATCATACACCACAGCTGAAGAGTTGTGTATTCATCTCTAGTAACGCCGTTACCGACCATGTGCAAGATTCTTTAGATTCGTAACGTTTCACTTAAACGTTAGATGTTTCTGATTTTAGTATTAACTTTTTATCTCTTTCGCCCAAGGAACTCTCCGTAAACCTCTTGTGCTATCTTAGCCCTAATTTAAAATCCTAATAAGTACTCTCTACTCCTTTTTGAGTCAATAATTCAAGAGGCTTTTCCTACGCCCTCGGACTATGTTGAGTCCAATATAGAGGTCTTGATGATCGTTTTGCATAATCAAGTTCGCGTCCTTATTTATAGGGCGAAGGAAAGATCATACATGGGATATCTAAGTATTGATAATCACGCCTTCTATAAAGGCGAGAGATCCTGTATTATACAAATTTACACGCTTATCTTTTATGACATATATATGTCTATTAATTTGATATTCTCTGGAAATCCATGATTTCATAGTTTTTCTCTATCATCAAGTTGTTTGTAAGGAGAATCTTGAGAGAAACAACCTTTGTCTTATCAATTTTAATCCATAGAAACTTGTGGCGACCTCGATCCCTTCCATCCATCGTTTTTCCTTTAGAGAGATACAAACCATCACCATGCTGGGCATGTGCCATGTCCTGATTCACGTCCTGAGGTGCATCAGAAGGTTTAGCAGTTCCCCAATCGGTAATAGACAAATTTGCAAGTTTAAGGAGGCTACTGAGTTGGAAGTTGGGGACATTCCAGAGGCGGACCTTCAGCTCTCTCCTCTGATTTTTTTTTGTCTCAGTTCATCAATCAGCACTTTCTTGCGGGTCTCAACCATTTTGGATCGAACGTAGGTATGCTTGATTTTTTGGTCGCAGTTGGCCTCCATTCTCCAGTAACTCTGTTGGGAGCAGCGCGAGAAACGGTTCCCGAGACTGCTGACAATCCTCTGGGGCTTGAGCTGACACTTCTGGCTCGAGATATGGTTCCCGTTGATCAACCGACATATGTTCACTTGACTCATGTTTGAGATTCAGAAAGGTCAAGACCCGAAGGCTTAGAGGAAATTGAGGCTCAACCTGAGAAGATCGGAGGAGGTTCTGAGGACCAGTCCGTAGTGACAACCGATGAAGCCAAGGATCCGTTAGCCGGTAATCAATATTGGGAGGTCCAAGGTAAAGGAGTAGCCGAGTAGACTGAGTTGTTGTTGTTGTTTTCTTTTGAACTCTAATTTCAGGATTTGCTTGTCCTTCGGTGTTGTAATATATAGGACAAATCTCTCAAATAGACATTTTTGAAGTTTTTGTCACAAAAATAGACCTCAAGGAAAAAAAATGAGTAATAGACTTTTTTATTTTGAAACTTTTAATATTTTTTTAATTATAAACCCACCTCCAAAACTAAATCCCATAACTCTAAACCCTAAGTTTAGATTAATTAACCCAAGGGGTATGAATATATATTTACACCACATTTAATAGTCTATTTTAGTCATTTTTTTCTTAAGTGCTATTTTAGGGACAAAAATCTTTTTAGGTTTATTTTGGTCTTTATTTCCTTTTTAAAACTCTAGTCAACTCTAAACATGATTTTTCTCGCTGTTACCTTTTGTCTATTTTGGCAAGGCTAGAAAAAATTTCAGGATGCCGTGTGATCGGCTTCGAAGTAATTTAGTAAGTCCTGAGATTTATAAATTATCGAAGTGCTTTTCAAATTTCGGAGGCGTAAATATCATTGTTAAGTCAATAGGGTTTGAAGTTATTTCGTTATGCAATTACTGGGCAACTATAATTAGAAATAACCAAATGTGCCAAAATTTTATATACATGCGCGACAACGGTTTTAGTTGGTATCAACATGGTCTTGATGATTTTTTGGTCGGCCAAAACATACTAGAGATCGTCGATCCATTAAAAATTGTTGCTTTGTTAGTTCACTTGGTCCCTGATGATGGTTTTTAACCTGTTCGAGACTAATGGAGGCCATAACCTAAGTGACTTCTCAGGACATAGTTGTTGGTCGACATGCCGGACCGAAGTTTTAAAAAGGCCGCAAGCGAGCACAGAAAGTTTTGGGCTCATCAAGTGAATGATTTAAAAAAAACAACGTTTGAAAGAGACAGACAATGAACCCATGAGTTGTCATCTATTTTAGAGAAGATTTTACCACTAGACAAACAATAGTTTTGACAAAAATGGCCGATCTTTTATTAAAAAGGCGGAACTTAGCTCCCCTTACTCAGGGCGCCACTTGGTCGAATACAAGTAATAGTACGCTAGCTGCTACGAGGACCGTTGCCTTCGTGTAGAGGCGTAAATATCGGCAAGTCCAGAGCCTAAGTTTGGCTTCTTTGGCCATTCTGGAGCCCTTATTGGTGCGAAACGTGATATTACAGACTGTAATTCATCAATGGGGATGAATCACATCGTTCACTGATGTCGATTACCTCATCAATTTTCTAGAGCAAAAAATTACAAGGTAGGTTGTCAGTTGCTCGCAGGTCATCCCATATAGAGAGTTTCTGGGTTCATTCCGAGTTTATGTTCCTTTTGTTATAGCTGGCCCTGTTGAAGGGCTGCTTACACACCTCCAATGAGGATCAAGCCATTCGCAGTTTTCTTTATCCGAGTAAAAATGATGATAGGTCATTTGTTCAGTGTTCTTTTTTTGCGAGTAAAAGTGACCGGGAGGGAAGTTATTGTTTTGCTGTCCCGAACAAAAGTGACAGTGAATCAGTTGCTCGGGTTCTTAGGAAATATCCTTAATCGTAGTAGCGTTTGAGGTTCATGGAATTCCATGACCTTAAAACGGGCTCAGAAGTTGATGTTTCGAGTCTGTAGACGCCTGGTTTGACAACTAGGATGATCTTGTAAGGAGCCTCCTAGTTGGTTATGAGTTTTCATGTCTTCCACTCGGTGTTTTCTAATACTTTGTGTAGCACCAGGTCCTTGAGCTCAAGTGGTTGTGATTGGACCTTTTTGTTGTAATAACTGATTTTGATAGTTTTGAATGCGTAGTAGGCTTTAGCCGCATCTTTTCTCGATATCATATAGAGCATTGAGTAATCAACACTACAAGAAAACAGGCTCATACCGAAGGCCAAAATCGTCGGTATGTCATCGGAATAACCGTATTCCGACGACATACCGAGGAAATATGTCCTCGGAAAAAACTCCTCGGAATTTCATTTTTCCTCGGAATTCCCTCGGAATTTTCTGACGGAATTCCGAGGAAACATAATTCCGAGGAAACTGTGAGGACCACAGTTCGTCGGAAAAGTCCTCGGAATATACCGAGGAATCTCTCCCTCGGTATATACCGAGGAACTTCCGAGGGAGGAATCCTCGGTATTTCCGACGAATTGTTCCGAGGAAGACTGCTCCTCGGAAAAATTCCGAGGAAGAACTCCCTCGGAATATACCGAGGAAGCCTTCCCTCGGAAAATACCGAGGGAGCCGTTCCTTGGAATTTTCCGAGGGCAGGCTTACTCGGTATATTCCGATGACTATGATTGTCGGAATATTCCGAGGGAGCTCTTCCTCGGAATATCCAAAAAAAATAATTTTTTTTAAAAAATTAAATTTTTGAAATTTAAATTCAAAAATATAAAATTAAAATTAAAATTGAAAACATATTATATAAAATTCAAAGTCGTACAAATAAAAATAAAACATTCCGAGTTTTTGAAAAAAAAAAACTACGGGTTTTGGGCATTCGGCCTGGCATGCTCGGGAACACCTCGTTCGGGTGCAACCTCCTCATCATCTCCATCATTTGCTCGTTCAGCTTCCTCTGTGCCTCAAAGTCCGCCTGTTGAGTCGCCATCTGGGTCTCCAGCGCAGATATGCGATCATCCTTGTCCTGCAACTGACCCATAAGTACTTCTGGATCAACAAATGGCGGTGGTGGAGCAGAAGACGGAACCGACCAGGACCGACGACCCAAACCGAACAAACATACCTTCTTCTTTGGAACCGACTGAAATAGAAAAGTGCCAAATTTAAATAATAGAAAAGATGAATTGAACTTTAAAAGAAGAACTTACCGATTCAACGATTTCGTAGGACCCTCAGGAGCAGGAGCAGGAACGGGTGCAGCAACGAGAGCGGGAGGAGCAGGAGAGGGAAATGGAGAGGGAGATGTATGGTAGGAGCTGTGGGGCCGATACGGAACCCTGAATGGAGTGGCTCCCCGTACCACCACGACTACGACGTTGTCGAGGCCGGCTCTGATCATCATAAGACCTGTATATATATATATATATATATATATTTTAAAAAATATCCCAAATAATAGTTTTTAATCACAAAAAAGTTTTATAGATATTAAAAATGTTTAATAAATGTAATGCATATCATTGAGGATTCTTTGTATAGATGATCATAAACCATGAAATAACAAAATTTCAAAAATAATTGTAAGTATTCCCTTTAACGTTTATTAAAGTGTATAAGTGTTTCTCTTATGTTGTGTGGTTTTCATTCATGCAATCGTAAAAGTGTTTGTTATCGGCTAAAACACCAAAGTTTGACTTCATAATTCTGTTAAGACACTTAATGAAGGTTATATACGTGTTATTCAATCCGCAAAACATTGTTTTCGGTTGAAAACCTCTAGTTCCTCAGAATTTCCTTGGAATTTCCTCAGAATATTCCGAGGAACTAGAGGTTTTAAACCGAAAACCCATACCTTCCTCGGAATGTCCTCGGAATATTCTTCGAGGAAAAATACTTTATAATCAAATCCCTAAATCGAGAAGGTGAATTCCTTGGAATTTTTAAAATCTCCGTCGGTTTTTTTCCGACGAACATGGTTTCCTCGGTATTCCCTCGGAATATACCGAGGAAATGTGTCTTCCTTGGAATTTCCTCGGAAAATTCCGAGGAAATTCCGAAGAAACCACATTTCTTGGTTTCCTCGGTATTTCCTCGGTTTTTGGTTAGAAAATTCCGAGGAACTCATTTTCCCTCGGTATGTCCCTCAGAATAACGATGTTTTCTTGTAGTGTCATATCCTTGTTGAGTTCGATGTTGTGAGGAGTTTTAGCTTGGCGCATGCTAGTCACATTGACTTCGGCTGGATCCATTGCTTTAACTCCTATTATAAGGAGAATGGGGTCGTCTTGGTTGCACCTCTCGGTTTGTTAGGTGCGACCACAAGACCTCGTCAAAGTCATCTGCCTAGTAACCCTTCTTGAGGTCGAGGCGTTTCTTGATGCCATCGATGATAACTTTGTTTGTTGGCTTGGCCTGGCCATTTCCCTGCGGGTATCTCGGCTTGATATGATGGGGAGGATTCTCCATCTTTTGCAGAACCTCCAAAATTTATTCAACACCCGTTGTCGGTTAAGATCTCTTCAGGAAGGCCGCGCCGACAAATGATGTTTTACCAGACAAATCGTTGGACTTCTTTGTCGTTGATTTGGATGAACACTTATGCCTCCATTTACTTTGTGAAGTAATCGGTCATAACAGCAAGAAGCGTCGTTTCATGGGGCTTGGAATATGTCTGATTATGTCCATGGCTCAACACATGTGGGTACGGTACATTGGTTATGCTGCAGTATCTCGGTTGGACAATGGATACTCGATGCATGTCGCTGACACTTATCGCATCGCTGGGCGGAACAGAAACCTATCGAAGAATCTATTCATTTTATAGAGGAAAGGAATACTGTTTAGGTCTGAGTAAGTTTCAAGATTTTTCAAGTAAAAATGTGATTTAATAGGTGGTGGATAGAGCTGTAATTTCGCAAATTCTTTGGTTATGTCACTAAAAAGTCTGATCGTAGACGATTGGTGCTAAAAATGTTCTCAAGCAAACTATAAATGGGGTTTATGAGCTGAAAGGATTCCACAAAGAGAAATTTTTCTTGATTAGAAGCTACACGAAGATGCATTACATGCTCTCGGAGTAGTCAAAGTAAAAGAAACGAAAAAGAGATTAGGCTCATCAGAATTAGTCGTATCCTTTTTGAATTGAGGAATATTTAAGAGACTTGGAATCTCCAATTCTGAAAGTCATCATTGGTCTTGTTAAGTTCAACCTGGTGTCAATATATCATACTCCACAGTGTTGCAAGGAAAAAATCAAGCTATTTTTTGATTTGTATGGTAGTTCGGAAGATAGCAATTTGTACATGTTAGAGGTGGTGAATCCATGAACAAAAAAAAGTGTGAAATTGGATGAGGTAGGTAAAATCAAGTACCTCTTTATAAGTTTAGGAGCTTGCATTGAAGGGTTTGCAGTCATGAGGAAATTTATAGTTGTGGATGCCACATTTCTGAAGAACGGATATGGCGATGTACTAGTTTTCGCCAAAGCTCAAGATCCTAGTCATCACCATTATCCCATAGCGTTTGTTGTACTTGATGGTGAGAATGATGCTAGTTGGACTGGTTTTTCGAGATGCTGGAAAGTGTTGGTACCAGACTCTTCTAAATTGGTTTTAAGAGTGAAACCACAGCCTCATCTTCACTATAGCTAATGTGTTTCCACAGGCTCACCATGGTTATTGTTTATGGAATTTGATTTAGAATGTGAAAGGGCATGCTTCTAACCCCAGCAAAGACGTAGTCACTTGGAGATTCATGGAGTTGGGTAGGCAGTAGTACATAGTGGCTGACTTCAACTCTGCTTACTCGTATTTTAAGGTGAGACATTCTTAAGCGTACATGTATGTGGATGATCATATTCAGAAAGACAAATGAGAAAGGTTTTTTTCCATGTGACATATACAATTTGCACACAAGCGACAATGTGGAATCAATCAATAATGTGTTTAAGGAGGCAAAGAGGTACGCAATAATACCAATGTTGGATACAATCATCAGAACACTTTCTAATTGGTTTAATGAACATCAGAATGAAGCTGTGTCAGGAACGCTCGATAACAAAATGGTGACTATTGTCGAGAACTACTTGCACGATCTATGGTTATGCTGAGAAAAGACCTGTGCGGGAAGATTTTTTGGTAAACCTGGTAATGAGAAGATGTAGTTGCAAGGTGTTTGATTATGAAAATTATCCTCGTTTACACGGACTTGCTGCTTTCTTATATTTCAGTAGGAATGTTGATGTAAGTTTATATACTATAGATTTTACCATATTTCACCTATAGTATATATGTTTCTAAAGTCTAATATATACGTTTGGAGTCAATTTAAAAGTGTTTTTAGGTCCAAGTATGTTTTGGAGAAATGCGAAGAATATGAGCACTCTGGAGCTTAACGATGAGATAACTCGTAGCTGCTGAAGAATTCAGAAGTCAGAGTTGAGATTTAGGTAAGAGTGTCGATCGACACTACCTTTTTGGTGTCACTCGACACCCTCGCGAATAGAATGGCTAACTTAAAGTCAAGACTGACTCAAGCCCAGAGATCGACATAATTACAAGAGTACTCCTGGCTGATTTTATACCTAGTATTTAGGTGTTTTGCCATTGTTTTGGGCAAGACACCACCGAGAACCATGCTTAGAAACTTTTTAGTTAATTTGCTTTGGAGAGAAGATCAGATTCCTTCAAAGATTTGTATTGGAACTCCATTGTTTTCTTACCTTATTTTATGCATTCTATTCAGATTATTGCTATGCTTTTGCTTAATCATGTTTGAGTAGTTTCTTTTGTTAGGTTTAGGGTTTTATTCGGGTTTATATGATTTTCTGAGTTATAGAACTTCTAAGGTGAATCTGTTTAGGATCTTTCATCAGAATTAGACTTAGTGCTTGTGTTATAAAGTAACTAACTAGAATCCCGAACTTAGGATAATTGAAAATTGCGAGAGTGGATTCAACTCTTGAATATAATTTATGTTGAGCTAGGTTGTTTGGCAAATGCAACATATGGTTTAAGTTAAACTAGTAAACATATCCACTAGGGTGTTAATGCTTTTCTAAGGTAGCATCGATCCACACTCCTTCCATAGTATCAATCGACGCTCTCTCCTTGTTCGCATGCGACAGCTGCAGCAAAGACTCAGTCATCTGATTAGACTCACAACGGGGTTGGATATCTTAATATTGCATTCCAGTTTTAGGATTGTTCATCATACACCCTTAGCATCTATACATCATAATTCTATTGCATGAAACTCTAAGTCTAGCTATTTTATCATATCATTTACAACCAACTGCTTATTTAGCTACTACTATTTACTGCTTTAATATTAATCGCCTAGCTTAATCTTAATATCTTTAGTCTATAGTGTGCCCACGCTCCATGTGGATTCGATCACTAAGTACTACAACTGAACCTCTTATTTGAGAGAGAAAGTTGCTCTATGGTATTTTGAGCGATCTCACCGGTCGTGGTCGGCCTTGATATCTAGATAGAATATCATGAGTTGTGCTCAAAGTACTATTAAACTGAAATGTGTGCATTGGCTTATTACAAGACAATTTATGTTGTGTCGAACATGTCTAATTATTGTACCAGATTACATTAAGGAGCTGTTGATCATACCTATGAATTGCCTCACGAGGAATGGAAGAAAAAAAGATAAGAGGGTGTCCGTCGGTTGGAGAATCGCGTAAAAAGATATAAAATAAAAGGTAACCATGGTAATGATTTGGTTTCAATTGGTTGTTATTTGGAATATGTAGTTATCCCACTGAATTAATTTAGCCTCATCCTCTGTTTTGTACAAAACATGTATTACTCAGACAACTGCGTAAAACATGGTTATTTACTTTGTAAAATTACATATTATTGATTGAAATGAAATTAGTATTACCTATTTTAAGAATTTGGTATCATAGTTTTGCATATGATTTTATTACTTTAATGTATAATTCTAACAAATTCCTAGTTAATATATCATATATTACAAAAAACTAAGAAATTTTGATTTCTCCATTCTACTACCATGTATTTCCAAGAACAATTTAGTGAAGACCAAATTAGAAAGGATTACTTGTGGAAATGGGGTCACTATGAGAAGTCTTGCAATCTGAATAAGGTTGAGCTAGTCGAGAAGCAGAAAATATCTGCATCTGAAGTTAAAGAAAGAGTCTCTGAAACATTAGATGAAAATCTAAACTCAGAGAAAGGAAATATGGAAAATAAAGGTGAAGAAGGGATGACTGACACTGAAATGGAGAAGGTACAAATAAATGAAGAATGGAAAGAGGTATCACCGAAAAAAGCAAGTAGAAGTTCGAAAAAAAACCCCACATGAACTGAAGTAAGGCCAAGTGCAAATAGCTACTCCCTCAAGATTTTTTGCTTTGAGTAACTCGGAAGAAAATGAATATAAGATTGTACAAGAGGAAGAAGACAAAATAGAGGGAATGGATAAGGAGAAGGAAGAAGATATCTCAAACAATAAACTGGAAATAGAAGAAAGGAGGTCTCTGAATATTAAAGAAGAAAAAAACAAAGAAAGCAAAATCAGTGGGGAGGAATGGCAAGGAAAATTTTACCTAGACAATCCAAGACTAATCATAGAGTGGTAGCGGTTAATTCGAATCATCATGCCAAGGTAAACGATACTGGTACTAAGAAACGAAAGTACTCATAAAAATAACTAATGGCGAAGATTTTTGGAACGTACGCGGTTTCAACAAATCAACTAAGCATTACCGTGGTACAAACTAGGTGAATTATCAGTATTTTCAGTTTGGTTGTCTTAATGAAATGATAGTGAAGGAGAAGGAAGGTAGAGAGGATGGTTTCAAAAGTATTTAAAGATTCGGAGTTTCATGTCAAATTATGAGTTTAATGCTTTGGGTAGAATTTGGGTGATATGGAGACCATCGTTAGAATGACACCGGTTTATAAGAGTGGCTAAATGATTACTTGTTCAGTATAAATGCCAGGGAAAACAGAGGAGTTATTTACTCTTTCATCTATGTTTTAAATACAGTGGAAGGAAATGAAGTGATTTATGGGAGGATTTGCTAAATCATCATGACGCGGGAATTTTAAAAAAAATAAGAAGTGGGTTATTATGGGGGATTATAATGAGATTTTATAAGGTGGAGAACCTCTGAGTTTGAAAGATTCACCAAGAATTTATGCGGGTATGAGAGACTTTCGAGAAGTTATAAGGTATTGTAGATTGAATGACATGGGCAACAAGTTCCATGCTTCACTTGGTGTTAATTAGAGGGAGGAAGGGTTGATATGTAAAAAATTAGATCGAGTTCAAATAAATGAGGAATAGTTGAATAACTCTCAAGCTTATGGTGTATTTGAATCGGGAGGATGTTGATCATCAAAGATGTATAATTCAGTTGGAGGTAGAGAAGAGGTAGAAAGAAGGCCTTTCAATTTCACTAACACAACTGCAAAATGCATGAATTCCTAACCTTGATGGGAGATCAATGGAAGGAACATGAGAGATTATTTCACTCAACAACAGAAATGTTTCGTCTTACAAAACGGCTCAAGGTTTTAAATCAACCTTTGAGATCACTTAATAAGACAAGCTAGGAGATTTAACCAGGAGAACCAGAGAATCTTATCAAGAATTATGTGATAAACATAAGGATACACTACAAAATCCGAGTCAGAAAACAATACGGGAGGAGATTAAAATTCATGCTAAATGGCAAAGATTAGCATATTTGAAGGAAGAGTTCCTAATACAAAGGTACACTGGTTGGACGTAGGAGATGAGGATTACTAAATTTTTTCATAGTGCAGTGAAGATAAGAGCAGTTAGAAATGCTATCCATGAGATTCAATGTGTCGATGGAACTATTGCAAAATCTGAGGACGATATAAAAGGAGAAGCGGAAAGATTTTTTTTGCAGAGTTTATGGCTACACAATCTATTCATTTTGAAGGCGTCACAGTTAATAGGCTACATGACTTGTTGGAGTTTAAGTGTAGTGAAACTGATTGTATAAAGCTTGAAAGGGATGTCACCAAGGAAGAGTAAAGGAAGTATTATTCAAAATGCCAGGGAACAGGTCTCGAGGACCAGATGGCTTCACATTGGAATTCCTTAAAGAGTCTTGGGCAGTGATAGGAGATGATGTTACCGTGGCAGTTCAATCTTTCTTCATCAAAGGGTTTTTACCGAAAGTGTTAAATTCTACTATACTTGCGCTTATCCCAAGAAAAAAGAAGCAAAGGAGATGAAGGATTATAGGCCTATTTCCTGCTGCAATGTTCTATATAAGGTGATATCTAAGTTGATTGCAAACATGTTAAAATGAATATTACCGAAATGCATATTAGTAAATCAGTCTGCATTTATTAAAGAAAAGCTCCTGATGGAGAATGATCTTTTAGCTACAGAACTTGTGAAGGATTAGCACAAGAAATTTATCTCGTCAAGATTTGGTATGAAGATTGACATATCAAAATCATTTGATTCAGCTCAATGGTCGTTTCTTATAAACACCTTGAAAGCTTTGGGTCTTCCGGAGATGCTTATACAACGGATTTCTCTTTGCATTACAACAACTTCATTCTCAGTGCAAGTAAATGGTGAATTGTCTGGTTACTTCAAGAGTAAGAGAGGGCTAAGGCAGAGATGTTCATTATCACCATACATGTTTGTAATCAACATGAATGTTCTGTCAAAGATGATAAATGAAGCTGCAAGGAAGGGAATGATAGGATATCATCCGAGATGCAAAAATATTGATCTCGCTCATCTTTTCTTTGCATATGATCGGATGGTATTTTCTGATGGAACTAAAAGGTCAGTGAAGGGAATTATGAAAGTGTTTGAAGAATTTGATAAATGACGGGCTTGAAGATTAGCTTGGAAAAATCGACTTTGTTCTGGCTAATATTACAAGGCATAAACATAAATAAATTCTTAATCACTTTCCATTTGCAGCAGGAACTCTTCTCGTGCGTTACTTGGGTCTCCCTTTGTAAACCAAGAATATGAAAATCTCATATTACCTCCCATTGATTTGAAAAGATCAGAAAGCGGATCAACACTTGGACTTGTACATTTATTTCATATGCATGAAGACTGCAACTGATTAAATCAGTTATTACAAGCTTAACTAATTTGTGGATGATTGCTTTTCGACTCCCAAGTGCTTGTATTAAGGAGATTGAAAGAATATTCTCAGTTTTTCTATTGTGAGGCCCTGAGTTGAATGGAAGTAAGGAAAAAATAACATGGAAAGATGTTTGTAGAAGCTAATATGGAGGATTCTTTCATCACATTCGCTATTGGTCAATTGGGTAAAGGTTTATCTATCTCATCAAGAAAGTTTCACTTTGGTCTGTAAAATAATCTACTCAAACAAACTCATGGATGTGGAAGAAGATATTGCTATGTTGTGAGTAGGAGTACCAAGTAGAAGTAAGGGATGGAAAGACTGCTTCTTTTTGGTATGAGTTGTGGTCTTATCTGGGTTGTTTAAAGGATGTGTTAAGAGACAGAGGTTATACTGACATGAGAGTTACCAATAAACGCAACAGTGGATGCTTGCAAGAATCATAAAAAAGATATCATCGGATTCCCATTTTAAATAGACTTGAGCTGGAGACTGAGAGATATAAAGCTAACATGATAAAGGAGGAAGATATATCTATGTGGAAAAATTAGAAAGGAGTTTATAAAAAAGAAAAAAAAATCTCCTCTAAGGAAACATGGCAAGTTATTAGGGAGAAGCATAAATTTGTTATTGGTATGAAGCTGTGTGGTTCAAATATGCAACCCAAAAATATTCTTTCATATTGTGGACAGTTTTGCATGAAAGACTCTCTACAGGTGATCGAATGGTACATTGGAATGGGAATGCTGATATTTCTTGTGTATTATGTCACGAACCGCTGGAAACTATGAATAACATATTCCTTGAATGTCCATATTCTGCTCAGATATGGGAAGCTCTGATGAAGGGAGTTTTAAAGGAAATCAGTATACTGTAAACTGAAGAAGTATAATCAGGCTGATTATGGATCATTCACAGAGCAAGATTAAGCTGTTTACTACAAGATATGTATTTCAAGCTACAATTCAACCATTTGGAAAGAAAGGAATAAAAGAAGACATGGGGAGTCTTCATCGCCGGCAGTCTTATTAATCAATATGATTGATAAAAATATGAGAAACAAATTTACTATCATTAAGAAGAAAGGAGATACAAAGTTGAAGGAAGAATAATTTGTTGATTTGGCACAAGATAGAGACCAAGAAGAAGATGGGCATAAGAAAAGATATAACTTTTTTTTTTCAAAAGTATCTTTACAAGTTGCACTTGATTAAAAAAATAGTTGTTCTTTTGAATTAAACTTGACATTCAGTTAAAAAAATAGTATAATTAAACAGATGGAAAAATAAAATAATGTATTTAAACACATAGCTAAAGAAAATATTTATTCAATCGAACTGGTTAAATTTTGCTTGAGATATCATATGTCTAACCTCAATATTGATCATGAAAATGCAACAACATATGTTTCCAATCGGGAAAATGGCCAATTCCAACATCAACACAACTTCGCGGTACGATTCGTACATATATTCATGACATGTACTAAAACATACATGAAATCAATATATTTAAAAACTTCATAGTTAAACTAATAAAAGTGGTTTTTACATACATTGACTAATATTGACTTTAGTTCTGTTAGTTGACCTTTATTAAAGATGACGTGGTCTTAAATGGGGAAAATGTTAAGACGATGTCATGTGCTAAAACATACATGAAATCAATATTTTTCAAAATTTCATGCTTCAACTAGTAAAAAGTGGTTTTTACATACACTGAGTAATGTTGACTTTAGTTACGATAGTTGACCATTTATTAAAGATGATGTGGTTTTAAATCAGGCAAAAAATTAAAACAATGTAATTTTGTTCTCTTTAAAATTAAAAAATATTCTTAGTCAATGTATATGAAATCAATATTTTAAAAAATTTCATAGTTTAACTAGTAAAATTTATTTTTACATATATTGACTAACGTTGACTTTAGTTTTGTTAGTTGACCGTTTATTAAAGATGATGTGTTTTTAAATCGGAGAAAAAAAATAAAACGATGTCATTTATTCTCTTTAAAATTAAAAAAAACATATTCAAAATACACTTGGGGTACTCAAACCCGGATTACACAAGTAATTCATCTTAAGCTAAACCATTACACCGAACATAATTTAGGGGTACTTTATTCGATGGGGTCTTATATATAGCCAACACATTCCTTATTCTATTATTTTCATCTTCGTCTTCTTCGTGTGTTTGTTTTGATTCTCTTTTTATTTATTTATTATTATCTCTAATCTCTTCTTGTCATGGTCAAGGAGGATCAAAGTCTAAACCCCTCAAATCGGCAAGATCAAAATTTCTAATTTCTTCTTCTCATGGTCATTGTCGAATCTTCAGTCGCAAATTGGGGTCAAGAAGGGAAGGAGAAGCATGTTGAACATAGAAGAGTTGGCAAGGCTTTCTGGGAATAGTAATATGGAGCTACAGTAAAAAACAGACAAATCTTTTAATTTTTAGCTTCTTTAGTAACCAATTGAGTTTAGCTTTTTCAGTAAGCTAGATCTGTTTCTATAAGTTGTAAACACATGTGTAAAGATCAATATACAGAAATATTCAGAACCTCTCTCCACTTTTCATCACTCTCTCTCTTCCATTCTCTCTCTCTCTTGTTCTTCATACTCAAACTTTGGTTTTTTACAAGGTATCAGAGCTCTAAGATTCTGAAAACCCTAATCTTCTGAAAAATCATCAATGGAGAATCATAAGCAGATTGTTCTACCAGTTGTTCTTAAAGGAGACAACTACCTTTTGTGGTTATCAATCACAAAGACTGCCCTTACAAGCAGAGGTATGTGGGAAAATATTGAGGCTCTCAGAAAGTCTCAAAAGACAAGAAGAAGGATGCTTGAGAAGATGAAGGAGCAGTGGAGTCTCCTCAGACAAAATCCAGCACCAGCGAAGAGGATTCCAAGTGGATCCAGGAAGATCAGCTTGTTCTTGATGTTCTTCAGAGCTCTCTGGAGCAGTCTATCTTTGCAGCCTATTTGTATGCTGAAATTGCAAAATAACTTTGGAACACTCTCAAGAGTGTTTATGGTAAACCTCTAATCTCAGTAGGATTTTTTAGGTGAAGAAAGCTTTGAATGATCTTCAGCGGGAGGAGAAGTCATTCACTACTCTTTTTGGGGCCTTCAGAGTATTGTGGGTAGAGCTTAAAATGCTCAGACCATCCACTACAGATGTTAAGTAGATGATGGAGAGGAGAGAGCAAGATCAAGTCTTTGGTCTGCTTCTTACTTTAAATGGATCATTCAAAGGTCTGATCCACCACATTCTAAGGTTGAGAAGCTTCCAACCTTGAATGAGGTATGTATGACATCCAAAAACAAAAATATCAAGAGGTCTCTTTCAAAGGACTAGTGAGTCGGCTCATGTGACCCGTGAAATCTTTCAGCAAAAAGACTGGGAAGAGTATTAAGTGTGACCACAACAAGATGAAGGGACACACCAAGGATAAATGATGGACGCTTTATCCACATCTGAAACCCAAAGGGGTTATAGGAGCAAGCCAACATCTAGGGAAAGTAATGATGGTGGCGACATAGTAAGGAAGTCAGACTTTGAAGCTCTCATCAAAAGCATCTCAAAGTTGGCTAAATCTCGTAAAGGTTTCTTTGCCTCTAAATCTCCAAAGAGTGATCATAGATTCTAGTGCCTCTCATCATATGATTAAAGACTCAGAATTATTGACTAATGTTAAACCACACTTTGGAAAGGTCACCATTGCTATTGGACATGATATTGCCTATTAAAGGAATTGGTGATCTAGAGTTGTTTAGGAAGAACACAAAGGCTTTGTATATGCTAGAGTTTTCTTCTAATTTGTTATCAGTTCAGAAGCCAACCAAGGATCTTAATTGCTTGGCTATTTTTAGTCCTAATGATGTGTAGTTTCAGGACATATAAATCAGGTAAGACAATAGGGGAGGGCTGTGCAAAGGATGGTCTCTATTTTTTGGAAAACACTCAACGAGAGGTCCTTACTTTTTCTTCTCTCAGCTCTGGTTGCAGTCAACCTTTATGGCATGCTCGCTTGGGTCACCCTCACTCTCAAGATCTTCAGATCATTTTGCCGAACTTAGATCAATTTCATCATGAATGTGAAGCATGTATTTTAGGGAAGAATTGTAGAAACTGTCTTTCATGACTCATCTGTAGGTTATGATGAATGTTTTGATCTAGTTCACTCTGATGTATGGACAGACCCTGTACTTCCCGAGATCAATATAAGTACTTTGTTTCCTTCAATGATGAGAGGTATAAGTACACATTGTTAACTCTCATGCCAGCAGAGAGTCACATTTTAGAAGCTTTTATTAAGTTCCTTAACTATGTTTCAACACAATTTGGAGCTAAGATAAATACTTTCAGAAGTGACAATGATGGGACTATATGAGCAGACATTTCAAAGAGTTTCTGGAGAAGAAAGGTATAGTTCACCAGACATCATGCGTTTATACTTCTCAACAAAATGGAGTCTCTAGGCGCAAGAACATACATCTGATGGAGGTTGCTAGAACAATGATGTTTGACAGAGGGGTTCCTAAACAATATTGGGGAGATGCAGTGATAATTGCATGTTACTTGATCAATCGATTACCCACTATACATCTTTAGGGAATGTCTCCCTATGAGGTACTAAATGAAAGCAAGATGAGTATTTATCATCTCAGAGTGTTTGGATGCAAGTACTATGTCTTTGTTCCCGAAAATCAGAGAAATAAGCTGGAACCCAAGAGCATCAAGTGCATGTTCATCGGGTATTCCTCAGCTCAGAAATGTTATAAGTTCTATGATTCAGACACTAGAAAGGTGTATGTTTCTCGAGAAGTGAAGTTTAACGAAGAGGAGTGATTCTTTACAAAAAACGAATTTGGAGAAATTGAAGGATCTCACATCTCCTAGAGACAGAGCTCAATTCTAAAGTTTATATTTGAGAGGTTGAACTCACTCGTTGGTGGCAAAACCATACCACCAGTATGTGAGGAAAAGCACAAACAGGTCTGGATACTGATGATGCTGATGAAGAGTTGAGGGTGCATGTGAACAAAGTAGAGAAGAATCATCGACATCAAATCAGATGAAGAAACAAGTAAGAGGGAATCTACAACAAATGAGATGAGCGACAAATTATGCCTTACTTGAAAATGAAGTAGTTGAAGACTTTGAAGAAACAGAGTATGAAGAAGAGCATAAGGAAGAGTCTAAGGAAGAATCAGCTCCTCCTCTCCGGAGGAGCACAAGGGAGAAGTATGGTCCTGAGAACATTTCTCCCCAAGATAGATAAAAAAAAAGTACCAGCCAGTTATGAAGAAGCATGCTTGATTGAAGTATGCGTTAAGGCAATGCCTGGAAGAGATTCCCTCCATGATAAAGAATGGCACTTGGGAAATGGTTGATCTACCTCACAAGAAGAAGCTTGTAGGCTATCGATGGGTTTATACCATTAAATATATAAGCTCAGGAGAGATTGAGAGGTACAAGGCGAGGCTTGTTACCAAAGGATACATTCAGAAGTATTGAGTGGACTCATAGAGACTTTTTCCCTTGTTGCCAAGCTTCACTCAGTCAGGGTTCTGCTATCCATTGCCACTAATTTATCTTGAGGTCTCTGACAAATGATTTGTAGAATGTCTTTCTACAAGTAGATTTGGAAGAATAAGTTTACATGGCAGCCCCTAAAGGATTTGGTGAAGGAAGTAAGGTTTGCAAGCTCAAGAAAGGAATATGTCTGAAACAGTCTCCAAGGACTTACTACCATAAGCTAAGCACATATCTGTTTTGAAATGGATTTCGGAGATATGAAGTTCATCATACATTGTTCACAACTCAGGGGGAAGCATGTATTGTCGTTGTTCTCCTTATATGTAGATGACATTATCATAATTGGTGATAATGTTGAGGGTGTTAGACAAACAAAAGAGCTCCTGAAATCATCATTTGAGATAACAAAATTTGAGGGACCTAAGGTATTTCCTTGGGATTGAGGTATGCAAACTTGAGGATGGGTTCTTTTTTTCTCAAAGAAAATATGCTTTGGATCTCTTATCTTATAAATGGAAGCTTGGATACAAGCCGTGTAAGACACCTATCAAGGAAAAGCAATAAGGATGTGCATGAGGGGAACCACCAATGGAAGTGAAGCAGTATCAAAGAATGGTAGGGGAACTCATTTATCTTATCATTACCAAGCCAAATATATGCTTTGATGTCAATAAGGTTAGCCAACATATGCAAAAGCCTACTAGACACCACTGGAGGATGGTTGAGAGGATTCTGAAGTATTTGAAAGGCACACCAGGCAAAGTTACATGGATGGGTCAGAATGGTAACACAGGCCAGCTATTGTACCTTTGTTGGAGGAAATCTGGTGACTTTGAAAATTAAGAAGCTGAAAGTAGTCTTGAGATCTAGTGCTGAAGCTGAGTATAGAGCCATGGCAAATATCACTGGTGAGTTAGTATGGCTGAAGAGTTTACTCAAAGATCTCAGAGTTGAGTCCTCTGAGTCAATTCTACTACATTGTGATAATCAAGCAGCTATGAATATTGCCTCTAAATCAGTCTTTCACAAAAGAACAAAGCACATATAAGTAGACATCCATTACATTAGAGATAAGGTTCACAAGGAATCATTCTTCCCTCTTACGTAAGGAGTGCTGATCAAGTGGGCAAATATCTTCACTAAAGCGACATCTCAAAAGGTGTGTAATGATCTTCATGGCAAGATGGGCTTATTGAATCTTCAACAATCAACCATCTTGAGGGGGGATATTGAACATAAAGAAGAAGAGGTGGCAAGGTTTGTTGAGAATAGTAACACGAAGCTACAGTAACACGAAGCTACAATAAACAACAACACATATATTTTTATCTTTAGCTTCTTAGTAAGCCAATTATGTTTAGCTTCTTCAATAAGCCAGATCTATTCTATAAGTTGTAAACACAATGTAAAGATTAATATACATAAATATTTAGAACCTCTCTCTACTTTTCGTCACTCCTCTCTCTCTCTACTTTTCGTCACTCACTCTCTCTCTCTACTTTTCGTCACTCTCTCTCTCTCTCTCTCTACTTTTCGTCACTCACTCTCTCTCTCTCTCTCTACTTTTCGTCACTCTCTCTCTCTCTCTCTCCTCTCTCTCTCTCTCTTCTCTCTCTCTCTCTCTCTCTCTCTCTCTCTCTCGCTCTCTCTCTCTCTCTCTCTCTCTCTCTCTCTCTCTCTCTGTCTCTCTCTCTCTCTCTCTCTCTCTCTCTCTCTCTCTCTCTCTCTCTCTCTCTCTCTCTCTCTCTCTCTCTCTCTGTCTCTCTCTCTCTCTCTCTCTCTCAATCTCAATCTCAATCTCTCTCTCTCTCCTCTCTCTCTCTCTCTCTCTCTCTCTCTCTCTCTCTCTCTCTCTCTCTCTCTCTCTCTCTCTCTCTCTCTCTCTCTCTCTCTCTCTCTCTCTCTCTCTCTCTCTCTCTCTCTCTCTCTCTCTTCCCCACGCTCTCTCTGAGAGTCACTTTTATCTTATAGTTAGAGAAAATATCATTGAGAGTCACTTTTATCTTATTAATATCATTCTAGGCCACTTTCTTTTCCTAGGACACTTTCTCTAACTCTATCATCTTTTCATTGAGTCCTATTAGTTTAAACAAAATTATATTGTAGCTAGTGGACCCCATTTTCTTTTCTCTTCTTATCATCTACGTTCTTCATCTCGTTCATTTTTTTGTCTAGAAAATAATCTTTACAATTTTTTGATGCTTTAATTTTCTTTAATTGGATATGTTGGATAATTTCCCAAAAAAAAATCAGTTAAGTAGATGTTAAGAAGGAATGAGATTATGTAAGTTTACAAAACGTTTAGGTTCTTGGCAAGAATCATGACGGATGACGCAAAATCATATCTTTAGGTTAAGAGATTTATCTACGATGCAGGTGTTCTTCCTTCACATCATCAATGTCTTTGCCGTCATCTTCATCCCACACGGCATATCTGTCGATTTATTCTACACCATAGTTCATCCGTGTCTGTCAAACCTATCAACTCGATTTCATCTCAGATCCGTCACGATCTCTAAAATCTCACGATCGTGCTATCTTCTCTTCCATGATGGTCAGCAAGACACAACCAAGCTCAATATGCGAGAGCTTGTTCTCCATAGTTATTTCCCGAACTGAAGCTCAACAACAATGGCCAAGTTTCATATAATTTCATCTTTGTTCCTTACATTTCTTGCTTCTTTATAGTTTGACCCAAAGTCTTCAAATTTGCTGATTTCTCTTCAATTTTTCCTGGAATTTTAGATTGTGCAATTGAACATTTATATGCACCAAAACATCTAAATGTATCATAAATGACACAAATGAACTAAATTAAAATGCTAAAAACTATTATAACCATGATATATCATTGAACCATCCTTCAAAATTCAGCTTGAGAATCAACTTCATAATCTTCTGTAATATGATACGAAGTTTCATACTACCAGTTCATATTTGAATAGGTTTTACCTAATTTCAAAACTTTGTACACATCTACACTACCATATTTTCTGTACACATGTACGCCACCAAACTTTAATGTACACAACACATGTACATGCACCAAAAAACATGTGAATAATTGCAAAATTTTATAGGTGTACATCGTAATAGTTATACATATGGATAACTAACTTTTTGTGTACAGCGTGATATATACATATAAATATTCACGAATAATCATACGTGGATAACATTCGAACGCTATTGGTGAATAATGTCAAATAGCGTGTATATTATATCATGGTTATCATTGATAAAAAAACAAGTTTCTTAAAAAAACTTATAGACACCTATTAATTTCGATACAATTGACCCCATAATTTCAAATATATAATTAGCCATGTAGTAATGGAGAATTATAGCGTTTTTGAACGCCGTACGGTCCCTAAGATTTTTCATCATTTAATTTTTATCCTAGGATTTCCAAATTTGCATTTTTATCCCCTGTAATATGTAACAAACGAACAAGTGCTATATATACACTTAAATTAAACCTAAAATGATCTAAATAAATTCAAACAAGATACTCAAATGAACTGGTGTACATCTACAAATGACTCAAGTCATATCTTATAACTTGTGCAATATACAAATGAAACAGTGTACATGTGATTGTTTATGAAACAGTTGTACACATGGACAATAAAATATATGTGTATACAATGTGATATTTAAACGGATATGTATATAATTTTTTATCATGTATTCATATGGAAAATGAAACTTGCAAATGTATTTAACAAATTTACTAGGCATTGATTGTGCAATATACAAGTGTACCGGTGTACATGTGATGTTTGTGAAACGTTGTATATGTGGATAGTGAAAAATATGTGTCATCTTAACTATTTTTAATCGTCCACATATTATTAATTGCAAATATTCTAGAAAATATATCGGGTGTACATGTGAATTCTCACACAACTTAACAGATGCACATATAATTCTTGTACATGTGGATACTAAAAATTTTTGTGTACATCATGTACATATAAATATCCTTGAATCGTCATACACATGGCTAGTATTTAAACGACAACAATGTATTTTCATGGTTTTAGCATTTCATTTTTAGATTAGATTGCATTTGCATACTAATCTTCATAAAATATGGTTTCTATTGCATAACTAGAAGTGTGGGAACCTAATTGAAAAATATATATGCAAATTTGTATCTTTTAGGGCCAATTTGTAAGCAATTGAAAGCTAAAGGATCAGTCGTGCAAATATAAGAAGCTTGGCCTTGAGAAATGGATCCCTTCGAGGTTCGACAGATCAGATCAACCCCCGGTTTGGTTCACCGACAATTGGAGGGGAGTATAGGTCACAATGAAGGCACAACATAATTTGACGAGGCCAACGATTTGAAGACGCGGAGGAAAACAAGATGCGACAGTGCAGAGAGTGACGACCCGGTGAAGATGGATTGTAGATTCACCGCAAAGGAGGAGTTCGGAAACGGAGCCGGAGATTAAGCCGACGACGGAGCTACATTATATTTATGTGTCTACTTTCATATAATCATATACTAAAAACTGAGGAAAAAGACGTTTCCAGTCAATTTCTAATCTTGTTTTTGCGGCAGTGCTTGTCAGATGATGAAGGTGAAGGTGGAGAAGACGAAGGTCTAGGCGGACAAGAAAAATATTTGACTCTAAAACTATGATGTCTTTGGGAGAAGAAGATGACTTATAGTGAATGAAAAAAAAGAAACAAAAAGTCACAAAGATATAATAAAAATAACTAACATAAAAGGAAACAAAAATAAAGAAAACAGGAATCTTCTTATATTTACGTTTAGTTAGAAAAAAATGAGGTAAAAGTTAATCAAAAGTACCCTACGAGCAATAAGTAACATATGGTGTAATAAAAAGTGACAAAGTGACACTCTTTCTATAAGTTGTACACACAAATGTAAAGATTAATATACATAAATATTCAGAACCTCTCTCTACTTTTCGTCACTCTCTCTCTCTTCCACGCTCTCTCTCTCTTGTTCTTATACTCAAACTCTGTTTTTCTACAAAGCAAGACTGTGAAGACATTCGGTTATAAAGACGATGTAGATGAGAACATTTATCGGATTTTTGTGATAAGCATTTAGAAGTCCATATTAATCTCATAATTAGATTGGATTTGGTTTTAATCTTGTAGCATTGAAAAGTTGATAACTTTAATAAGGGACGAGTATGAGCTCTCATGTTTGTAATTGTTTAGACCAGTGCCATTAATACAGACATGGGAAGAAGACGCAGAGGAAGATGGAAATAAGTTATTTCAAATAACAAAGTAAAATTTTCATTAGAAATAAGTACAAAACCATAGACAATAATAACCAAATCCCGTTTGGTGTAGTGGCTGTGTTTAGGATATTTTACTTGATCCAACCTAATCCTCTTCATAAGTAAAATATTCTGTGTGTTTCAGTTATTATTTTTAACAAAATGACGTAGTTTTATAGTTTTTCTGCCGATTTAAAGCCATGGCATCTTTAATAAACGGTTAACTCACAAAACTAATGTCAACATTAGTCAATGTATGTAAACATTCACTTTTTATTTGTTGAAGTATGAAAATTTTTAAAATTACTATGTTGTAGTAATGTACGTCCGGATCGGGATCACGAAGCTGTGTTGATGTCCGAATTGGTCGTTTTCCGCTCCAATCATTAAGCTAGTATGTAGTCACTATGACAGGTCATTGACGCTTGTATATCATATATTTATCGATGTATATATGTTTTCTTCAGCATTTTGGTCTATTTTTAATTGAAAAATTCATGTAAGACTAGCCAATATCATGCAAAGCTTTACACAAAGATAAAGCACTAAAGGGTAAAAGAAAAAGTTGTCCATTTTTCAGAGCCATGTTCATTCATTGGCTTATGATCACAAAATGTGTATTTCTACGAAGAAAATGGCACTAAATCCGAACCTTATTTCCTAAAATCTTATATGTTTTGACCGGGGTGATTGTGGTCGAGTGGTAAGGAGACAGGGATTGAGACGGCCAACACGTTTCAGGGTCGATCCACCTGCTGCGCGAAACTAAGTCACAATTATCCTGATCACTTACACGGATATAGACCCATGCTTAGGGCACATTTGAATACCCGGAGAGAGGGTCTATCCGTGGCTGCCACCTCTTGGGGATTAGTCTGGCCTCTCCATGGGTCTGAGATACCCCAGGTTAATCATCTTATATGTTTTTCTAATTTCTTACAGTTTTTTATATATCAATGATTCATAAATATTCATGTACACTTCACGGAGAAAATGGAACAAAAATTTGTGTTACTACAAAGTACACAGCATTACTAATATATATATATATATATATTGCCTTTTTACTTAAGAAAACGGCATTTAAAGTTTGACAAAGCATCACTTTCAGAAATAAGGCCAAGACTCAATTATCTAGAGAAAATATCGCTGCAAACTCTTCTATAATTTGCATGAACATTTTACTTTCTGTCTCGCCTCACATGTCATCATTATAAAATAATTGTCATGAAATCGTTTTGGTTTGTTGTCGTTGGAACGTAGTGGAGGCCTACGGTCCACCATAATTTCCCTAACATTTTTTTTTTCAATTTGACTGGTGAAAGCTACCAACCACAAAGCCATATTTTAAATCATGCTCCTTTTAATTGACGGAAAAGAAAAAAAAATCATTTAGTGCGCAGTAGAAATATATATTTACTCGTTTTACTTCGATTTATCCTCCTTCGTTGTTCAATTAATTAAGGAAAATCCCCTGACTTTAATTCTTTAACCCACCTCTTTTATGTCTGTTGGTAATATGTTGTGAGCCACCCTGAAGATTGTCGAGTGTTACGCGTGACCTTATATTACGTTGATATAAATAAATGCGATGGACAAAAACGGGTCGCGTAAACTTTACAATTTAATGGAAATATATATATTACATTGTACAAAATATATGGTGAAAGTAAAAATTAAATAAAAGCTAGAATGAATAAAGTAAAGATAAAAAGCTTGTCTAAAAATGGGAGATGGCGACCAATCTTTCAGCTCCCTCCCCATAGCCTTTTTAGCAAAATGTCGCCAGGCAAAATATGACATTCATCGATATCACCAATATGGTTGGCGTCCATTAAAAACACCTTATTTCACTATATATCATACATTTATAAATTCTCTTCAACAATAATATATATATTTTTTAAGTTTTTTGTCACAAAAGTACCTTAAAAATTAATCGAAAATAGTCTTTTTTATTTATACAAATTTTTAATTTTTTAAATTTTAAACCTCACCTCCAAAATAACTTCTCACTATATAATTCCTTGGACTCTAAATTTATATTAGTTAAGAACCAATGATATATATATATATTATATATATATATATACTATATAATATATAAACTCTTTAGTACAAATTATTTTGATGTTTTCTCTTTAAAAATTATATTTGTGACAAAAAACTTTAAGCTACTATCTATATATAAGTATTTTCTCTTTATTATACACTGCACGTTGCCACTTAGATCTGCATATGTTTACTTATGGTTCAATCCTATTACAATTAGTAAATAAATTCAATTCCTGTTACGCTTACCAACCCACACGGTTTTGAGGATATTTGGATTCAAGGCACAATTCGTAGAGATTACGTGTTTTATTACTTCAGAACATGTCAATAGCTGCGTACGCTTTATCCCACTTCTAGGGCTTCGCGCCTGACATGTTTTATAGGTTTGCGGAAAAACTCCTGTCAAAGACAAAGTCGCGGCTTATGATCCCAGCTGATAATCATAAAAAAGAAATCCTCATCACAAGAGTATAGTGTCTTTGCATGAATGCGTATTATTTTATTCTAAACTACGAATTTGCATATATTATTCATATCTCAGAAATACTTCCTTTTGGAACTCAAAATAAAGTATTGAAGATTTGGATTTTCTCAAACAGCAAATGGCCTCATTGCTGGACAAGTTCATGAACATATGAATGCTTTCTTGTGTTTGCTATTCCATCGACCATAAATGGTCATTACACTTTATACAACAAGCATTAGATCCTAAAATCTTTGAAGAAAGGTAACTATCTAAAAACCGTATTTATTCGCGTATAGGAAAGATTAACATTTCTCCATATATTCCAATTGTCTCCCCTCAAGTTGGAGCATGCAAATTCTGTAATGCCCAAGCTTGAAAATAAATGTTCATAAAACTCCCTTCCGTGCCTTAATGCCTTTTGTCAAAAATTATATGCGAAGCTGTTCCTTTGTAGACACATTGAATGCTTCCACAAACTCCTTGTGATAATCTCATCACGAACAACATGAAAATCACAAACTTTCAATATGTTTCGTAGTTCAGAAAAATATGAATCTGGAGCGTAATGTTGGATCGCAGTTTACTGTCACATATAAATAGTCATTGCCGTTCTGATGAGCATCATGTCCTAGTGCTCGCATTTAAATACCTTTCAACCATTTAAGCTCTCGTGTAACCTTCATCATAGCCCAGGTATCCGGCTTCTGCCGGACCATGACACCATACTGTATCGTTGCTTCTTGTTGCCAGGAGGTAGGAGAGAACGAGTTGCACAATCCAGCTAGTGAAGCTACAACGCCCGAGTCAAATGGACAAGGCAAGCCCAATCGCAAAGTCTCACCATCCCGGTGAGGTGACAAAAGAAGAATATGCGCTAAGAATGATCCCCTTGGACCGAGAGTCCGTTTAAGATAAACAAATTACTTTAGCACAGGCCAGCCCAATGTTTCAAGGAACGAGAGACTATGGCCATGAAACTGTAAGATAAAGTGTGGTGAATAGTATATGTTGCAGATCAGGGCTCACGCAGTCAGCAGCAAGCACTAGATGCAGACGCCAATTAAGACGTCGGATAAACTCTCTGGATCCAGCAAGAAGAGGGCCTGAGGCAAGACTTAACGATGCCGTTCTGATCACATGGGAGCACCAACGGTTTACACCCAAGGAGAACGAAAACGTTCTGAGACAATGTCCGAGTCAGCATATTTACGTTGACACAAATAGATTCCCTTTGGAACTTATAGCAACCTCTAAACCAAGGAAATATTTCACGATAGGCCCAAAAGCATCCTTCATTATGGAAACAGTTGATAGGTATTCTTTGAACTTGATTAATTCACGGAAAACCGGCGCTATTCCAGATATTATACGATCGTCGACATTAATATAAAGACCCGCCAATATCT
>CAJHQP010007627.1:0-31327 GCA_905132765.1 Moricandia arvensis | reverse complement strand
CATCATTGCAGTTTAATTTCATCACTCAGTATCTTCTCATTAATTTCAGTGAGAGAGGGAGGCATATCATAAATCTGTATTTGATCAGCCACCAGTTTGTAATCATCAGACAGACCTTCATGAATACATTCGATCTGGTCTTCGAGGTCCATGGCTTTTCCAAGAAGCGCAAGTTGATCAAATCGACTCGTAAACCCCTTCAGGTATTCATTGATAAACTTAGTTCCCTTTTTTCATTGTTTGATTTGTTGTCGTAGTTGCTGGATATGACCTTGGGTTGGTTTTGCATAAGTAAAGGAGAGTTTCTCCCAAATCTGAGCCGACGTATATTTGGTAGCAAGGATCGACTGGATAGAAACAGAGATAGCACTGAGTAAGGAACTATAGAGGAGTTGATCATGTCTTTGGTATTCAGTGTAAGCAGGGTTGATAGTTACTATACCATTGTGGGTCTTCGTCAGTGGAGGAACCTCGATTTTTCCTTTGGTGTAGCTTGCAAGGCCGTAGCCATTGAGCAAGGCATGAACTTAACGGCTCCACATCAAGAAGTTGGAGGCCGTGAGCTTAGTAACATTTGACATGTTAATATTGAGAAGATTGGCTGAATCAACAGTCACGGTCTCAGAGTTTGACGGTTAATCCATGAAAACAGAGAAGAAGAAGATGAAGTTTACGTTGGGAGGCGGCAAGGTTTTTAGAAAATTTAGGTCTTGGAACCGTAAGGCTCTGATACCATATAGAGTGGAAGTCTTAATATTATTAAGAATCAGTCTACACTATATATAGAGAGAGACCATGGGGTTATTAGGGAATAAGTATTGTCAAATTTATCTTTCCTATATATGCATACTCTACAATTTGATGGCTTAGAGCAATGGTCAAAGATTTTTCCTATAGCCCGATAGGTGCATTATGGCGATGTTAAACAAATATGTATATAGTCAGATTATATAACTATCAACGTCACTACATAATGTCCAATCTCTCTTGTAACCAGACTTAATCAATACTTTTAGTTGACGTGAGCGAGACTCAAAACTTTTGTTTACGTGATTATGATTTCTCATTGTTGAAATTTATGGAAGTGGCGGCAAATCAACAGTTCCAAACACTAAAGAGAAAAAATTATACACCCACTGATATTTTTTCCCTCACAATAGTAGCTCATTTTTCTTATACACTATAAATATCCTTAAACCCTTTGCTAAACTTCACCATTATCATCATATTAACTACATAGAAATTCATATATGTGTGTTACTCCTACACAAATCGTATCATGGTGATGGCTTCGAATCGCACAGAGCATTACGTAGTGTTGGTCGTTGTGCTGATAATTATGGTTGGATCGGTGTTACTAGCCAGTGAAGGACGACCGGTCAAGTATGGTTCGGGAGATTTACCTGTGTACAATGGAAGCGCAATGTCTTCCCTTAAACCAGTCGAGTCCTCTGTACAAGATTTTTCGTGGCTAGCCACGGTGAAACAGTCCGGGCCAAGCCCAGGGCCTGGGCATCATCATTGAGCCAAAGGATACTAGTCCCTAGTCCTGCTGTTGAACACTAAAGAAACAAAACATATAAATCTAGAATTATATATATATATATATATATATATATATATATATATATATATGCATATGTAATAGTCTTACCATGTTTTAATAGCCTCGAATGTTCATGCTTATCTCGTTTTACTCTTATTGTTTCTACTCTACGTAATAATCATATTGCCAAACCATTATTATGCCTTCCGCAACTTTCATAAAAAACTTTGACGGGAATATTCCACGTAGCGAGATGAATTTCGATTGGTAATTCCATAAAACTATGAATGCAACTTTTTATGTATGAAAATTATTAGGAAAGGGAATCCTAGATAAGGATTACCTTACTAAACCATCATTATCTTTTGTAATATTTTCTATTTATCTCTAAGATTAGGTCGGCATATACGTTGTATATATACTCTTGTCCATTGTTCATATGAATACAAGTTGAGATTACAATATCATCTCTAGTTTACATGGTATCATAGCAATAAAATTCTGAGATCTAAGTTTGTTATTTTTCAAAAATCGGAAAACTTATCAAGTCTGTGTTCGTGTCTTGTTCTTGGTAAGAACACAAGCATAAGTCATGGTCGACGGTGAAGACTCGTCTGCCACCAAAAGTTCTACAAGTCAAGGAGAGAATGTCGTCAACACACCTACTCCGTACTCGTTGTCCGCTTCCGACAATCCAGGAGCCTTGATCACCTCCGTGATATTTACGGGTGAAAACTACAACGAATGGTCTACGGAGCTGGTTACTGCACTACGAGCTAAACGCAAGCTAGGTTTTATTGACGGGACAGTGCCAAAACTTCCTGTTAATGATCCTAACTTCGAGCTCTGGTCTTTGGTAAATTCTATGATCGTTGGTTGGATTCGTACGTCTATTGAATCTCGAGTTAGGTCAACGGTTACATTTATCTCTGATTCTCACAAGTTGTGGGAAAACTTGGAGAAACGTTTCTCTGTTGGAAACAAGGTTCGTGTTCATCATCTTAAAGAGCAGCTAGCGTCGTGTAAACAAAACGGTGAGTCAGTAATGGACTATTTTGGACGATTAGCTAAGATGTGGGAGGAGCTTGATATGTACAAACCTCTTCCAAGCTCTACTTTTAATGCGGCTGCTGAGTACGAGAAGGAACGCGAAGAAGAAAAGGCTCACCAATTCCTTATGGGTCTAGATGAATCAAGGTTTGGTGTTGTGTGCCAAGGGATAATCGCTACCGATTCTTCAATCGATCTTGGAGAAGCTTATGCAAAGGTAGTACGCGAGGAACAACGTCTTAACTCTGCTAAAGACCGTGAAGCTCAGAGTAATGTTGTCGGTTTTGTTGCAAAGAAGGAATCATCGGACTCATCTCAGTTTGGTCAAAACCGTCGTGTACCTCAGTGTACACATTGTGGCCGTCGTGGACATGAAAAAGCAAATTGTTGGCAATTAGTTGGTTTTCCAGACTGGTGGGACGAGACGCCACCGACTCGTGGTGACAACAGAGGAGGACGAGGAGGTCGTGGTCGTGGCTCATCTTCCTCAGATCGCAGTAGAAACAATGGAGTTCGAGCTAACAATGCCCATGCAACGCCTTCAAATTCTTCTACGTTCCCAGCTTTCACCGATGATCAATTACGAGCTCTCACCCAGATGATTAATGAGAAAACCAAATCATCTGATCGGCTCACTGGTAAGAAATATGGAGATCTCATCTTAGATATGGGAGCCTCTCATCACATGACGGGAGAGCTGTCGTTTCTAGAAAATGTAACGAGTATTCCACCTTGTCCTATCGGTTTTGCTGACGGGAACAAAACCTACGCGACACATACCGGCGTGTTGCACTTGTCCAAAGACATAACATTGTTGAATGTGTTATTTGTTCCGAACTTAAACTGTTCGCTTATATCAGTTGCTAAGCTTCTAGTCAAACCAACTGTTTTTCTCTTCTCACCGATACTTTGTGTGTCTTACAGGATCGTTTCACGAGGACGCTGATTGGAGCAGGTGAAGAGAGAGATGGGGTGTATTTCTTCAAAGATATCATGGCTGCACGTGTTCAAGTTACTGATAAGTCTCTTACATCGGTTGATCAGTTTCTTTGGCACAAACGGCTAGGACATCCTTCGTTTTCGGTTTTATCACATTTACCTATGTTTTCTGGTTCAAATAAAACTGCTGCTCAAAATCCTTGTGATACTTGTTTTGAAGCTAAGCAGACTAGAGAAGTTTTTTATGAAAATTCCAATAAAACTAAAGCATGTTTTGAGCTTATTCATTGTGATGTTTGGGGACCTTATCGAACTCGCTCATCCTCAGTAGCAGTTTATTTCCTTACCATTGTCGACGATTTCTCCAGAGCAGTGTGGACATATTTACTTCTCGAAAAATCAGAAGTCAAGACGGTCCTTCAAAACTTTCTTAAGATGACTATGAAACAATTCTCTAAGGATGTTAAGATTGTTCGAAGCGATAATGGAACAGAATTCATGTGCTTGTCTCGGTTCTTCTGGGAGAATAGAATTATTCATCAAACCTCTTGTGTGGCCACACCTCAACACAATGGACGGGTCGAACGTAAACATCGTCATATACTCAACGTTGCTTGCTCATTACTGTTTCAGGGTAACTTACCAATCAAGTTTTAAGGCGAGGCAATTATGACTGCGGCATACATGATTAACCAAACTCCTTCCGCCATACTTGACCATCGTTCTCCTTATGAAGTTCTTTTTAACGAGAAACCAAACTACTCTCAACTCCGAGTCTTTGGTAGTTTATGTTTCGTCCATCATCGAGCTCGTGACAAGGATAAGTTTGGCAAGCGGAGTCGGCGTTGTCTCTTTGTTGGTTATCCATTTGCTCAGAAGGGTTGGAAAGTCTATGACCTTGATAAACATGAGTTTATCATATCCCGTGATGTTGTGTTCCGTGAAACAGAGTTTCCATTATCTTCTTCACATTCAGACACTTCACCAATTGTTAACCCGCCTCCCACTCTTATCGTCGATGACGACTGGGACATGACAAAAGTATCCACATTGGTTGACAGGGGGAGTCCCTCTACTTCTGAAGAACCGGTGGTTGTAACAGAGTCTAACGAGTCTTTTCCAATACCAGAAATAGAGTCTTCTCACGATATAGTCTCTGTACCTACTGACTTGGCCACTCCCGTTTCTTCACCCTCTGCTCCACCCGAACTCGAGCTTCCCACGGGTTGAGGACAACGTCAGCGGAAACCTTCAGTCAAGCTCAAAGATTACGTGATGTATAATGCCATTACTCTTGAAGACCCCTCTCTCGTGCTTCCCTGCTCTGGCTCACCGTCCTCCAAAACAATCCAAGGTAATACACTATATCCCTTAACCGATTTTATCACTGACGAGCATTTTTCAGAATCGCACATGGCTTATCTTGCTGCAATAACGGCTGCAGTCGAACCGCGATCCTATTCTCAAGCTTCTAAAGATGAGATATGGCGGGGTGCAATGAAGCATGAAGTCATTGCTCACGAGGAGAGTGGTACTTGGGACATTGAATCTCTTCCTCCTGGCAAAACAGCTATTGGTTCTCATTGGGTATATAAATACAAATACAACGCCGATGGTACTATTGAACGACCAAAGGTGAGACTGGTTGCTATGGGAAACAATCAGATTGAGGGCGATGATTTTGCCAAAACATTTGCCCCTGTTGTTAAGATGGGAACAATTTGTGCTCTTCTTGGTCTAGTCGCTGCAAAAGGCTAGGAAGTTCACCAAATGGATGTTCATAATGCATTTTTACATGGTGATCTTCATGAAGAAGTATATATGAAGTTACCACCAGGTTTCACTCACTCTGATCCGAATAAAGTATGTCGTCTACGGAAATCATTGTATGGTCTTCGTCAAGCTCCTCGTTGTTGGTTTGAGAAGTTAACAAGCTCGTTAACGTCGTATGGCTTTAAGCAATCATATTCAGACTACTCTTTGTTTACACACACTAAGGACTCCAAGGAGCTTCGTGTCCTTATTTATGTCGATGATCTGGTTCTTGCCAGCAATGATCTTGACCTTCTCACAAAGTTTAAACAATATTTGGGTCAGTGCTTTAAGATGAAGGATTTGGGTAAACTAAAATATTTCCTTGGAATCGAGGTGGCTCGTTTAGAGGAAGGGATCTTCTTGTCTCAGCGAAAATATATCTTAGATATCATTGCCGACACTTGTATGTTAGGATGCAAGCCGGTATCCATTCCGTTAGAACAGTACCATCAGATTGCTACTGACAAAGGCCCTCTCCTAGCTGATGCCACAAAATATCGACGTCTTGTTGGGCGCCTTGTTTATTTATCCATCACACGCCCAGAGTTATGTTACACTATTCATCTTCTCTCTCAGTTTATGCAAAAGCCTCATGAAGCTCATTGGAATGCGGCGCTTCGTGTGGTCCTTTTTCTCAAAGGCTGTCCTAGACAGGGTATACTTCTCCGAGCCAATAATGATCTTCAGCTCTCTGTTTATGTTGATGCCGACTGGAGTGCATGCCCGGAAACTTGACGCTCTCTCAGTGCTTATATAGTACTTCTTGGAGGTTCACCAATTAACTGGAAAACTAAGAAACAAGACACAGTTTCCATGTCTTCCGCTGAAGCTGAATACCGCGCAATGGCTGCAGCAACTAAAGAAATCAAATGGATCGTTCAGCTTATGGCTGATCTTGGTGTTAATGTCGACAAGCCTGTGAAGTTCTACTATGATAGTAAAGCTGCAATCCATATCGCCGCAAATCCATTTTTTCATGAACGTACTAAGCATCTAGAACGTGACTGTCATAGCTTACGCGATGCTGTTAAAGATGGACTCATTTCTACGATTCATGTCAAGACAAAAGACCAACTCGCGGATATCCTCACCAAAGCACTCGGTCGTCCGCAATTTGAAGCTTTATCTTCCAAGTTGGGTGTTCAAGACCTTCACTCTCCAACTTGAGGGGGAGTATTAGAAAAGGGAATCCTAGATAAGGATTACCTTACTAAACCGTCATTATCTTTTGTAATATTTCCTATTTATCTCTAAGATTAGGTCGGCTTATACGTTGTATATATACTCTTGTCCATTGTTCATATGGATACAAGTTGAGATTACAATATCATCTCTAGTTTACAAAAATACTATCATTCTTCAAGAACAAAGGAAGTAAAACATAGAGCCGGCATATGGGCAAATCTTCACAATCTTATACATGTAATGATACACAAATACCATCTCCTAAGAATCTACTTCATAAGTAGCACGGATATTAAAAAGTTCAAACAAAATGTAGCACAAAGATTGGATTTTGTTTTCCAAACCAGCCTTTTCTTTTGATTTCTAGCAATGTTCTTAGGCCATCCTCAACGGCCAGAAAGTACTTGAGTTTCTCTAACAAAAACATATACTATTATTTCATAATTTAATTAGGCTTTATTTTTTTTTAAAATGACATCCTCCTTACTATTAAATGAGAAGTACATTTGACACGTGGCGCTCACAGAGCCCTTCTCAGCCGAAATAACGCGATTCTATTGGTTGATTATTTGAAAATTCATTTTTGATTTATTTTTCTAATCGACATAACAAAAAAGGGAAGCCCTATAAATATTAACCTTATTTTGTTTAATGCATTGAATACTTACTAAAAAAATAAGAAAGATTGAAGGAGTAGGAAAGTAATTAATATTACTTGCGAAAGAATATTTTTATGTTTAATGCATTGAATGCTTACTTAAAAAAATAAGAAAGATTGAAGAGTAGGAAAGTGTGATTAATATTACTTGCGCAAGAATATTAATTAATACATGTATTTACTACTATCCCTTACTAACAATACGGTAAATCATATTGATTACTTGCGCAAGAATATTAATTAATACGGTAAATCATATTGATTACTTGCGCAAAAATATTAGTTAATACGGTAAATCATATTGATTACTTGCGCAAATTAGAATCATATCATATGCATTTAATTTTCTTCCAAAAAAACTTAACTATCTTTACTTAAACGGTTCCGTAATTTATTTTATGAATATTTTCTTGGGGTCATTACAAACTTATATGATTCACTTCATATATATATAGGTCAATGTCGAAAGAATAAATCATATCATTATCACTTTTTGTCCTATAATGACATGGTCCGAACGGCGAAAAATATTGTTTGCCCAATTAGTGATTTAAAGCCCCGTAAAGATACTTATAATGGGTGGCACTCGATTTATCGGTATCTTCTTGTCCAAGCTCCTTGTCAAAGAGGGACATCAGGTTCTTCATTTCATCTTCCATGACCACTCAAACGCTTTTTTAGTTTCCTTCTCTCATTAGCTAATGGTTGTTGCTTTTGCAGGTTACATTGTTCACAAGAGGTAAATCTCCTATTGCCAAACAGCTCCCTGGTGAATCTGACCAAGACTTTGCTGACTTTTCTTCCAAGGTATTACACGATTCCTTTTGAACGAACATAGTATTTGAGCTTGATGAATACTTGATGATCATTTAGAATAAATGTTTTTTCTAGATTCTTCACTTGAAAGGAGACAGAAAGGACTATGACTTTGTGAAGTCAAGTCTCTCAGCAGAAGGCTTCGATGTAGTTTATGATATCAACGGTAACATGCTGTCTACTTGTTGTTGTTACAGTCTCTTTTACAGTAGTACATTTGATACATTATAGCTTCTTTTTTAATCTCAGGGAGGGAGGCTGAAGAAGTTGAGCCCATATTAGATGCACTGCCTAAACTAGAACAATAAGTTATATACCACATGAATATTTGCTAGCTTTAACAAAACATCCTTTCAGAATTGTAATATTTTGGTTAATTTTATAGGTACATCTACTGTTCTTCAGCTGGTGTTTATCTGAAATCTGATGTCATGCCACACTATGAGGTATGTAAACTAATCTTACTCTCGAGCTTGTAATCTATCATTTGATATGTTCATATGTAATCACGTTTTCATTTGTCATTAATAATGCAGGTGGATGCAGTTGACCCAATGAGCAGGCACAAGGGGAAGCTGGAGACAGAGAGCTTACTGCAATCAAAAGGTGTAAACTGAACTTCTATACGTCATGTCTACATCTACGGTCCATTGAACTACAACCCCATTGAAGAATGGTTTTTTCACCGTCTCAAAGCTGGTCGCCCTATCCCAGTTCCAAACTCTGGGATCCAAATCTCACAACTCGGTCACGTTAAGGTCACACACCTACTTTCTCTATTAGTCTTGAGCTCATTTATGCGTTCAGGAGAACTCATGGTGTTTCATGGGACCATAAACTCAAACTCAGCTTCTTTAGTTCCTCTCTGATCATCCTTCAAGAGTAATGATCTATAACTTTTGATGATTATGTAATTTTCAGGACTTGGCAACAGCCTTTCTTGCCGTGCTTAGTAACGCGAAAGCCAGCAGAGAGATATTCAACATCTCAGGAGAGAAGTATGTCACCTTTGATGGCTTAGCAAGAGCTTGCGCAAAGGTACATACTGGACTGTTTGAGATATATATGTGCTTACACAAGTTGCAAGTGATGTAAACTTGTAATGTTTTCAAAGTCTATCAGGCTGGTGGGTTTCCAGAGCCAGAGATTGTTCACTACAACCCAAAAGAGTTAGACTTTGGAAAGAAGAAAGCGTTCCCTTTCCGTGACCAGGTAAAACTCCAAATATTCGAATGATTCAGACTGCACAACATCAATACTATAAGTTTTTTTTTTGATTTGCGGTTTATGTTTATGTAATGATCTTGCAGCACTTCTTTGCGTCGGTGGAGAAAGCAAAGCATGTCCTTGGATGGAAACCAGAGTTCGACTTGGTGGAGGGTCTCACTGACTCATACAACCTTGATTTTGGTCGTGCAACTTTCCGAAAAGAGGCGGACTTCACTACTGACGACAAGATTCTAAGCAAGAAACTGGTTATGCAATCCTAAGAAGTTGATTATATATGTATACATTATTGGCTTGTATGGTTGTGTGATCTCACACTGAAGAACATTCTCAAGTTTATTGTCTTGTCAAAGTGTATTTTGGTTTTGGACTGTGTTCGACATCTTCTAAAAAAAGGCTGTCTGGCTCTTGAAGTTTACTTAGCAACTTAGTGAAGGGCAGACAGAAAGTTTTATGAGGGTTGCATGCAACTCTCCAAACGAACCGAACCAAATCTAAACTTTAATATGTTCGGTTTGGTTTAGGAACCCAGGCTTAATCATACATCAGTCAATACAAGGTGAAACCAGCAGTATATATATATTAATTAAATTTTGATATCATCATCATACAAAAAGAGAAGTCACGAGGGAGAATATTACAAATTAATATCCAGTAACATGTTTCCATCTCACTATTTTTGGTGAATTATTTCCCAAATTTTGTCAAATTTTAATAAATTTATCAACATCATACATACTAAAAGATAAGTCATGAGAAAGAAAGTTACAGATTAGTATACAATGTTTCCAAGTCATTTCTTTTAATTATTTTCCCCCCAAATTTATATCCATTGTTTTAGAATAATATCTCCATCATCATATCCTTCTTTGTTTAAGTGATATAAAACAAAGATAAATAAAGGATTATCTTAGTAAATGGAAAAATATCCAAAACCTATACATAGATAACCAATATTAGCAAATAGGAATAAATTAAAAAGATTAACTTGATAGTTTTGTTTGGTGGTTTGTTCATTTTCTTACACAAGTATTTAAACATGTTCATTTCTTGGACTTTTAGCATACAATCAGATTCAAAAAATATGAAACTCCCGCGAGGCTCCATGACCATTCTTGCTCTCTATATTTTTATCCATCACATGGAAGCAGTTGAAGTCGATGGACCGACACAAGAACTGATCAATAGTATATGCACCAGAAGCGGAGACTATCAACTTTGCAAAGAAATCATTCACAAACATTTAGAGACAAAAACAACTAATCTCAAAGCGCTCACCCATCCCATATTCCGCATCGCTACTGAACACGCCAGTGGTACATATGTTTTCATCGGTAACATCTTGCGTGAACATCCTGATACCGAGGAGACTACTGGTCTCAACACTTGTTTATATTTTTAAATTAAGCTTTTTCAGCTACTCAATCTCCACTCCAGCAACCCAAAACAAATGAATTCATTCCTCCACCACGGTTCATCGTTCATGAACATCCTGAAGGTAAAATATTTTTCCCATATATACGTAGATATTAATTTATATCCATGGATGATACATTTTGATGTTGAGATGCAATTTTACACTCAACTTACAATAATCGATATGAAATAGAGAGTGAGTCTGAAAATGAAGATGAAGACGACGAGAACGAGACTAACACTAGCTATCCTGGTGGAGAGCCTTTGATAAACTCATCAGCAGTACATATCCCACAACAAACTAATCATACATCTACTTCGAATATTATCATCGGGATACAAAAAAACGGTGATCACTTCAATATATGGCAATGTCTTTTACAAACAAATAACTATATATTAGAGAATTATGTGCTAATGAAGAAATATTCGTACACAGGTTATTACGACGACGGAGATCCAGTTTGGAATTGTAGGTTTTGTCAAGCATATATGTGGTATGGTGAAAGAATTGGAAAACGTCGTCGCATCAAGAAGCATGTCTCCTCAATGTGTTGTAAACATGGTAAAGTTGTGCTTCCTTGGCTCGCTAATCCTCCAATGGAGTTAATGACTTTCTTATGCAAAGGAGACGAGTTAAGCAAACACTATCGAGAGTTCATACGAGCTTACAATATGATGTTTGCTTTCACATCTCTTTGGGGGAAGATAGATCATTCTATTAACAATGGTCGTGGACCATTTATCTTTCGAATGTCCGGTGAGAACTGTCATCGTATTGGTGATATATTCCCTCCAAATGGAGAATCTCCAAAAATTTCCCAGCTGTATATCATTGACACTTTAAACGAGATAAAAAATAGACTTGACGCTTATAACGGGTAATATTCTCAACTTTTTTACGTACTATGATTATATTTTATCATAATACATTATGGTCGACCATTTCTTAACTTATTGCAAAAATATAATATACTTTCAGGTCTGACAGAGCTAGCGCTAAGAATCTAAGAGATTCAGTTGTTCTCCTTCTGAAAAATATGTTAGATCAGTGTAACCCTCATGTTAAGGCTTTTAGGTCTGCAAGAGACAGATTCGACATGGAAACACGAACAGGTTATAGGATGAGATTGATTGAAAGTCGAGAATCTGATGGACAGACCCATAATCTGCCGACTGCAAATGAAGTTGCTGCTTTGATACCTGGAGATTTTGTTTTAAATATGGAGACGCGAGATATTGTTCTAGAGAGTACAAGTGGAAAGTTGCAGAGGATTAGTGAATTACATCCGGCGTATTTGTCCCTGCAATATCCACTATTGTTTCCATATGGAGAGGATGGCTATCGATTAAATATTCCTATTGGTTTTGAAGACATCAGTACGAGAAAACGCAAAAATGTAACAATGTGTGAATACTTTGCATTTCGTATATTAGAGAGGAGGTTTGAAGCACCTACTATTACGAGATCAGGCAGATTGTTTCATCAGTTTCTTGTGGATGCCTACACAATGATAGAATCCAGTAGACTGTGTTACTTGTGGCTGAATCAGAAAAAGCTCCGGTCAACAAGTTATGATGCAATCCAGAAAGCAGCTGCAAGAGGTGGAGCTAAGATGGCTGACCAAGGGAGCCGAATTTTCATTCCGACAACTTTCACCGAAGGGAAAAGGTATATGAAGCAGCATTACTATGATGCTATGGCTCTGTGCAAGTACCATGAATTTTCCAGATATTTTCATCACTTTTACCTGCAATCCAAAATGGCCTGAAGTTACAAGATATCTTAAAAAATATAACCTGACCACCGAAGACAGACCAGAAATATTATGTAGAGTTTTCAAGATGAAACTCGATACTCTTATCGATTTTTTGACAAAATTGGACGGCTCTTTATTTGGCCCGGTTGCTGCAGGTATATCTCCTTACACAGTTTTCTCCAGTAATGCATGTGTTTGATAGTTTTTTTGAAAAGAAAAACTTGAGATTGTATTTTTGTTTGTTAAATTGTTTTTAATCTTTGTTTATTTTTTTCCTCAGTAATGTACACGATTGAGTTTCAGAAAAGAGGAATGCCACACGCTCATATTCTCGTCTTCATGGAAAAAGGAGCTAAGTTTCCAACGGCCGATGATATAGATAAGATTATCTCGGCTGAAATACCAAACAAGATAGTAGATCCAAACCTTTATGAAATCGTTGGGGAATGTATGATGCATGGTCCTTGCGGTCCAGCAAAGAAGGATAATGTATGTATGGTCAACGGAAAATGTACTAAGATGTTTCTGAAACGTCTCAACCCAACGACATCGATTGACGCAAATAGATTTCCATCTTACATGCGTCGTATTGATGGTAGGTTCATTGAGAAAAATGGAATCAGATTAGACAATGGAGATGTTGTACCATACAATAGAGACCTCATGCTTCGATATCGCGCGCATATGAATGTCGAGTGGTGCATCCAAACACAAGCTGTTAAGTATCTTTTCAAATATATCCATAAAGGACCTGATTATGTTTCAGCTGCAATGGATAAAGAGGATGAGGATGGCGTAGTTGACGAAATCAAAACATATTACGACTGCAGGTATTATTATATTTAAACATATTTGATTTCAAGGTCTACGATCATCTTTTCTAATAAATGTTTTTGTATTTCTTAATTAGATATATCACTGCATGCGAGTCGTCGTGGCGGATTCTTGCTTTTCCTACACATTTTCGTACTACTTCTGTAGAGAAACTTGGATTTCATCTTCCGGATCAGGAGCTGTTTTTTTGATGAAGATGAACCTATTGAGAATATTCTTAACAAAAAAATGTAAACCAATCGATGTTTTTAGCCTGGTTCATAGCAAACCAAAAATATCCGGAGGCAAGAGAGTTGACATATGCCGAATTTCCAACAAAATTTGTTTGGCAATTAGGTACGAGAGAATGGGTACCACGTCAACGAGGCTTTACTATAGGGAGGATTGCGCATATTAATCCAGCACTTGATGAGCTATATTTCTTAAGAGTATTGTTAAATTGGATAAGAGGGCCGAGATCATACGAGGATATAAGAACAGTTGATGGTGTTTTACATCCTACATATGAAGATGCTTGCTATGCTTTCGGATTGATGGATGATGACAAGGAATTCATAGAAGCTATCAAAGATTGCAGTGATAATAGTTCTGCCACATATGCCAGGAAGCTTTTTGCGAGAATGTTGGTATCCAAAACTTTATCTCAGCCGCATGTTGTGTGGGAAGCTACTTTGGAGTATCTTACCGACGATATTCTTTACAAGAAACGACGAGAAAGTGGACGACCTGGTGAGCATTTTATCTTATTAAATATTTTTAGTCGAAAACAATGTCTCTGTTATTTAATAATTTTTGTCCTAACTTGCAGATATGAACATGAGCATAGAGCAGATCAAAAATATTGCTCTTACTGAGATCAAAAATCATTTGTTCAGCAATGGTCGTAGCCTCAAAAAATGGCCCCTCATGCCAAAGCTAGAAGATTTTGGCTGTTATAACGGCAATCGCCTTATAGATGATGAGCTCAAATATGTTGTCGAAGATCAGCTAAAAGAGAATGAAAGACTTATGGCGATGATAATAGATGAGCAAAGAGGGGTATACAATCAGATTCTGGAAGCAGTTTTAAATGATAGCGGTGGAGTGTTCTTTCTCTATGGTTATGGAGGGACAGGAAAAACATTTGTATACAGAGCCCTCTCGTCAGCGATCCGATCTAGACGTATGATTGTTCTAAATACCGCATCCAGTGGAATTACTGCATTGTTGTTGGAAGGAGGTAGAACCGCACATTCCAGATTTGGTATTCCGATAGATGTAGACGAGTTCAGTACTTGCAAGAAAATGGAGCCAGGATCAGATCGTGCAGAATTAGTTAAAGCGGCAAAGTTAATTGTATGGGATGAGGCGCCTATGATGAGCAGACACTGTTTTGAGACGTTGGATCGTTCTATGCGTGATATATTAAGATCTTCTGAAGATAAACCGTTTGGGGGTAAAGTTGTTGTTTCGATGGAGATTTCAGACAGATTTACCAGTTATAACTGGAGGTGGTAGAGCAGAGACAGTTTTGGCGGCACTGAATTCGTCATATTTTTGGAGCATTGCAAATTTTTGAAACTAACAAAGAACATGAGATTGCTCGCTGGCCTTTCTGATGTTGCAGCAAAAGAGCTTCAATCCTTCTCAAAATGGATTTTGGATATTGAAGATGGAAAAATAAATTTGCCTAACGACGGTCAAGTTGAGATTGACATCCCTTCTGATTTGCTGATAAAAAATTGTGGAGAAGATCCTATTGAGACTATGGCAAAAGAGGTTTATGGACAAGATTTTAAAACCTCAACAGATAAGGATTTGTATAGACATCGAGCCATTCTCACCCCAACAAATGATGAAGTGGACAAAATAAATGATTACATGCTTTCACAGTTGCCAGGTAACATATTTTTCTGTTTAAGCTTATGTTCCAGTATCTTACACGTTTTTGTCACTAAAGAAAATGATTTTTATATGTTTTTAGGTGAAGAGAAGGTTTACCTTAGTTCTGACAGTATTATTCCATCCGATGTTGACGTAGAAAAAAATGTAGTATATCCTGCAGAGTTTTTGAACAGTGTTAAAGTGGCTAGACTGCCTAGACATAATTTGAAGCTCAAGGTTTGTGCTCCTATTATGTGTCTCCGTAACGTGGATCTTGCAGATGGTTTATGCAATGGTACTAGGCTAATTGTTACTCAGTTACTACCCCATGTGATAGAAGCTAGAATTATAACCGGAAACAATATTACTGGAGACAAGGTCTGGATTCCTAGAATGTTTGTCACACCACCTGACACAAAGTTTCTTTCAGAATGCGTCGAAGACAGTTTTCCATTACATTGGCTTTCACGATGACAATCAACAAAAGTCAAGGTCAAACACTAGAAAGCGTTGGTTTGTTTCTGCGTAGGCCACTAGGCCAGTGTTCTCTCATGGTCAGCTCTACGTCGCACTTTCAAGAGTTAAATCACGATCGAGATTAAAAATCCTAATAACTGGTAAAGAAAGGAAGCCCGAGACGAAAACTTTGAATGTTGTCTACAAACAAATTTTTCAGAATATTCCGTAGCTAAGGGTACTTAATTGTACCTTTAATTTTTTCCAATAAATTAAGGAAAATATAGAAACTGTTACAATTATTTATCTTTTCGATTTCTCAGATGGGTAGTGATGAGTAATAAAATTAAATCTTAAACACACATGTTAGGATTTTTAATGATGTTGCAATTACACATACACACAATATGTTGCACCCTGATACTGAAGATACTTTGTTACATCACGTCCGTGTAAATTATAGAGTACCAGCATTTGCATGTGTCGTTGCTTTACCCCAAACATGATGGTCTTATGATATAAAATCTATGTCTGCCAAAACCCAACAACTATTAAGTCTATAACTGAATTTGTTCATGCCCGCACAGGCGCACAGGGTGCGGGCCGGTCACCTAGTTAGCTAGTAAAAAAGGAGACATCTGTAGTTTGAGTATATGAAAACGTCAACATAGTTTTCTTAGTAGCAATCGTATCGTCCCTCTCTCTTTTTTGTTGGCTTCCTCTCTCTTCTTTAATCTATTTTTAATAATAATTTATTAGTGAGATATTCCAAAAAAAAAAACTACGTTTGAGATGTCCTTAGGGTGCTCTGTTGAGGGAACATTTACATCTCAAAAGACATACGGAGAAATTTACAAGTCACAAAGATAAACACTACAAGAAAACAAGAGCATATCGAAGGCAAAAGTCGTTGGTATGTCGTCGGAATAAGCTTATTCCGACGACATACCGAAGAAATAAGTCCTCGAAAATAACTCCTCGAAATTTCATTTTTCCTCAGAAATCCGTCAGAAATTTCTGAGGAAATTCCAAAAAACATAAATTCCAAGGATAATCCGAGGAAAGACAATCGTCGGAAAATTCCACGGAATATACCGAGGAAGCATCCATCGATATAATCTGAGGACTTTTCCGACGGAGCAATCCTAGGTAGTTCCGGCGAATGGTTCCGAGGAACTGACCCTAGGAAACTTCTGAGGAGTGCTTCCCTCCCTCGAAAATTTTCGAGGAATATTCCGAAGAAAATTACCCTCGGAATATTCCGAGGAAAATTACCCTCGGAATATTCCGAGGAAGTCATCCCTCAGATATTTCCAAGGAATATTCCGAGGAAAATACCCCTCGGAATATTCCGAGGAAACAGTCCCTCGGAACTTTCCGAGGGAAAAATTCCTCGGAATTCTTTAAAAATTATTTTTTTTAAATAAAATTTTTGAAATTTAATTTCGAAAATATAAAATTAAAATTAAAAACATATTAGATAACATTCAAAGTCGTACAAATAAAAATAAAACATTCGAAGTTTTTGAAAAAAAAAACTACGGGTTTTGCGCGTTCGGGTCTTGCATGGTCGGGAACACCTCGTTCGGGTGCAACCTCCTCATCATCTCCATCATTTGCTCGTTAAGCCTCTTCTGTGCCTCAAAGCCCGCCTGTTGAGTCGCCATCTGGGTCTCCAACACAGATATGCGATCATCCTTGTCCTGCAACTGACCCGTAAGTACTTCTGGATCAACAAAGGGTGGTGGTACAGCATAAGGCGGAGTCGACCGGGAGCGACGACCCAAACCGACCAAATGTCCCTTCTTCTTTGAAACCGACTGAAATAGAAAATAGCTAAATTTAAATAATAGAAAAAATGAATTGAACTTTAAAAAAAAAAAGAACATACCGATTCAACGATTTCGTTGATTCGAGTCAGGGGGAAGTTGGTCGAAGCCGTCGAATCGTCATCATCGGTTTGAAGCTGAGACACTTTGTCTTCCACCTGAGTGGAGATCAGGTTGACCACATCTCTCACTAGACCATCATCAATCTGGTCGGTCTTCTTGTTGGTATACGCTCTCTTCATTAGGGTAAGATAATCAACCGGGTCGCCATCATTTTCTTCCGTCTTGAAAAAAACATAAATAAACAAACATTAGTAATTAGAAGAAAAAACTTCAATAATAGAATAAAAAGCGACTGAACATACCATGCGATCCCCCAGAGTGGCCATTGATTGAGCACCCAAGTTATGCTTGAAGATGCTCTTCCCTTTACGCACGCTCCTGCGGTTGGTGGAGTTGGTGAAAGAAGTTGTTTTCGTCTCTTCCTTAGCCCAATGCGCACACAATCCCTCCCAGACCGTGGGGTTCATCGACTTTGGGACCTTTTAATAATAATAAAAAAATTGTTAAATAAATAAAATAAAAATTATAAATTAAAAAATTGTTTACTAAATTAAAAATAACCTTGTTTATTTCCCACTTCTTCTTCCACTTGTGTATCTGCTTCCCATAGTTGTCCAGAACTTTATGGACAAAGTAATCATAGATAAAGAGCGTATCATCGGCATTCCAGGTAAATTCTTGCTGGAAAAAAAAAACACAATTAGTAGAAAATTTATATTAAAGATTAAAAATATAAGTAAAAAAATTGAATACTTACCGCAAACTGACGAAACCACAGATGTTGTTTGTCGGTAGGGAAGTCAGTGAAAGTCGGATGTCCGTAGTCGAGGGCCGAGTACATCATACGGTTGATCCACGCACTGATCCCGTTCGAGGATCGGTTGAACCTAATAAAAAACAAATTATTAATGATGAATCAAATTATAATAAAAATATATGTTTAATTACCATGTTTGACCATGTTCACGTGGAAACGGAGTGAGATAGGGAAGATGTTCACGACCGGGCTGTCGAACCAAATCCGCAACAATCATCACTCCCGAAGGACCATGAGGAGCAGGAGCGGGTGCAAGAGCGGGTGCATGAGCAGATGCAGAAGCGGGTGCAGGAGGGGGAAATGGAGAGGGAGATGTATGGTAGGAGCTGTGGGGCGAAATGGAACCCTGAAACTGGCTCGACGAACCCCGAGAGTTGCTCCCCGTCTTACCACGAGCACGACGCTGTCGAGCCGCGGTCGGATCATCATAAGACTTTTAAATTAAAAAAAACATATTTAAAAATTAGTTCTAATAAATATAAATTTTAAAAATTCAATAAATAGTTTTTAATCAAAAAATAGTTTTAATAAATAAAATAGTTTCAATAATTACAAAAAATAGTTTTAATTAAAAAAATAGTTTAAATAAATTTAAAACAGTTTAATAATTACAAAAATAGTTTTAATTAAAAAATAGTTTAAATAAATAAAATAGTTTAATAATTACAAAAAATAGTTTTAATTAAAAAAATAGTTTAAATAAATTTAAAACAGTTTAATAATTACAAAAAATAGTTTTAATTAAAAAAATAGTTTAATAAATTTAAAATAGTTTAATAATTACAAAATAGTTTTAATAATATTAAAAATGTTTAATAAATATACGAAAAATAGATTTTATGTATAAAAATTCGATTTTAATCACAAAAAAAGTTTTGCAGATATTAAAAATGTTTAATAAATATATAAATGATTTTATAATGCAAAAAATAATTTTTATATACAAAACCATTGTCAATTACATGTTTATAACCACAAAATTAATAAAAACTAAAAAAAAATTACATACCATTATCAAACTCTCAATAACAACAAATAATCACAATCCTCACAAAAAAAAACATATTCAAAACTATCACTACACAATTAAATCATTCAACCTAACACAAATCTATAAAAATCACCCTAACACCATAATCAAACTCGATTTTCGAATCTAAAAGAGAGGGATAGGGTCCTTACATGATTTGGGAATGGGATTGGGGAGAAATTGCCGGAAATCGCCGAAAATCGTCGAAGGAGAAGAGGGAGAGGCGGAGTTCGCGAGGAAGAGGCAGAGAGAAATGGGGAAGAAATGTCTCGGCTTGACCTAATATCTTGAGGATTCCGACAGAAAATGTCCGTCGGAATTTTCTTGGAATTTAAATCCGTCGGAATTTCCTCGGTATTTCGTTCATTCAATTTTCGCGAAATATTTGGCGGCTTGGTTTACCAGGGTAAGTGAAAATATTCCGAGGGAACATAGTTCCTCGGAATACCCTCGGAATTCCGTCGGTTTTTTCCGAGGGAATTCCGAGGAAAAGTAAGGGTTAACCAAATCCCTAAATCGACAAGGTATATTCCGACAGAATTCTGAGGAAAACTTGTGTTCCCTTGGAAATTCCTCGGTATTTTTGTAAAAAAAAAAAAAGTCGATGCTAGTCTGTTTCTGAGTCATCATCACCAGATGAATCTGAATCTGGATCTTGGTGAAACTCTCCAATAACTGGTTCATCCTCTGCGTGAACGACGGCTTCCTCTGCGAAGTCGGTTAAATCGACTACAAGGCCAACTCCAGCTAAATCATCTGTTGCACTTAAGTTGCCGGATGTGCTTGTTTGTAGTGGGTATTCTATCTCAGAACTTCCTTGAACTCGGCCTCTTGGGTTGAGTCTTCTAACAGTAACCCATGGATCATCTCTGTTCCTTACCCGGGGGTACTTGATATAACAAACCTGTAACATTTCAAAAATCATTAGTAAAATTATAAATTAATACACATGGTGATGAATCATTCTCAATAATTATAAATCAATACCTGATCGGCCTGAGAAGCAAGAATGAAAGGATCATAATGTTGCAGCTTTCGCCTCGAATGTACTGATGTAACACCAAATGCATTTGTTCTCACACCTCGATCTAGAGTATTGTCGTGCCAATCACAATAGAAAACAGTACAGTGCAATCCAACCATGCCCAAATACTTGATTTCCAAAATCTCATGTATGTGTCCGTAGTATACATCATCTCCTGATGCAGAACAAACGCCAGCATCATAAGTCGTACTCGAACGTCTCCTCTTCTTAGTTGTGAATGCATATCCTCGAGTACAACATCTCGGATATGACTTCACAACACAGTTTGGTCCAACGACCATCTCGCGTATCCAATCGTCAACTGTTTCACCTCTGGCCAAACTAGCAGACACCTATTAATAGCACATATATATATATTATATCAATAAATGTGAATTAGTATAAATATGTGATAAATGATATTTTAATTTGCTTAAATCACTCACATAAGTAAACATCCATCCAGCAAATTCTCTCTGCTTAATTTCTTCTAGTTCGTCCTCTGTGGCATATCTATATTCGAATCGCTTTTCTGCCATGAAAATCATGTACATATGATGACAATAATGTAATTAAATAAGGTTTAAATTTCAACTTGTAAAAATAAAAATTTGTAAGCTAATTTATTTACCTCTCATATTGAAGAACGTCTTCGCAGTTGGTGAGCAAATATGTTTGCAAATGACTACGCTCCTGCTCAGTAAGTCGACGGTCCTTTGGTTTTCCGCTAAGTCGTCCAACGTCTGTGAAAATGTCTGGAACCATAACATGATATGTTGCCCGTTCGCCTCTATCATCATGCCGAGCAGGTCTTCTGTTGTTGGTCTGAACTTCTGCTGGAAAGTAGTACTCGGCAAAGTTTGAATTTTCTTCATTGATCATCTGTGCGACTATAGAACCTTCCACACTACTTAAATTTTTCACCTTCTTCTTCAAATGGAACATATACCGCTCATACAAATACATCCATCTATACTGCACAGGACCACCAAGTTCCAATTCTCTTGCTAGGTGAATAACAAGATGCTCCATAACATCAAAAAATGAGGGAGGAAATATCTTCTCAAGGTTGCACTGAATCACGGTTATGTTAGTCTTCAAATTTGCAATACCTTCAAGAGTCACTGATCTCGTGCATAAATCGCGGAAGAAACCACTTATCCCTGCAATTGCTTCATGAATCTTTCGTGGTAATAGTTCCTTGAAGGCAAACGGAAGGAGGCGCTGCATCATTACATGGCAATCGTGACTTTTCAAGCCACTAAACTTTCCTTCCTTTCTGTCGATACCGTTACGCAAATTAGATGCGTAACCGTCTGGAAATTCCACATCGTTTGAAATTCAATCAAAGAACGCATCTTTTCCCTCTGCATCAAGTCTGTATATGGGAAAAGGAGCTCTACCATTCTCATCAACATGAAGTTCTGAACGAGCGCATATATCGACTAAATCCAGTCTTGACTTCAAATTATCCTTTGTTTTACCTTGAACATTAAGGATCGTGTTCATGAGATTGTCAAAAAAGTTCTTCTCAATATGCATGACATCTAAATTATGCCTTAGCAGATGATCCTCCCAGTATGGCAGATCCCAAAAAATACTTTGTTTGTGCCAGTTATGTAGGTCTCCAACAGCATCTACTAGAAAATGCTCATGTCCACCGACGTCTGGCGTCCTTGCTGCACCAAAATCTCTTAGTTATGTCTTCAAATCTTTCCCACTAACTTCCTTAGGTGGACCATCAAACACCTGCTTGTTCTTCCTAAACAAAGTCTTACTCCGATGGTATGGATGATCAGGTTGTAGGAATCGTCTGTGATAGTCAAACCAACACGTTTTCCTTTCATTCTTTAGTTGGAAAGCATATGTCATCTTGACAATGTGGACATGATAGCCTCCCATGTGTTGTCCATCCAGATAACATATCATATGCTGGAAAATCACTTATTGTCCACATTAGTACTGCCCGCATTTGAAAGTTTTCTTTACACGAAACGTCGTATGTTTCAGTACCTTGAGCCCATAGTTGTTGCAACTCATATATTAGTGTCTGAAGAAACACATCAAGTGATCTCCTAGGATGCTCTGGTCCGGAAACGAGAATGGAGAGAAACAAAAACTCTCGTCGCAAGCACAAGTTTGGGGGTAAGTTGTATGGTGTAAGAATGACTGGCCCTAGAGAATATTGTCTTCCACTCTTGCCAAACGGGCTGAAACCATCAGTACATAATCCAAGGTAGACATTTCTTCTCTCATATACGAATTCAGGATATGTTGATTGGAAATGCTTCCAAGCTTTTGCATCTGAAGGATGTCTAATGTCACCATCTGTTGAATGCTCCGCATGCCATCTCATTAGTTGTGCTGTGCGTTCAGACATATACAACCTCTCCAACCTTTCCGTCAGAGGCAAATACCACATCCTTTTATATGGCAGTGGAACTCTTCCACTCGTATCTTTATAACGAGGTTTCCCACATAATTTGCATGTAAGCCGCTGTTCATCCGCCCTCCAATAAATCATGCAGTTATCGCTGCATACATTTATTACCTGATACGATAAACCAAGACCAGCTACGAGTTTCTGAACCTCGTAGTATGAACCAGGAGCTACATTATCCTCGGGTAGAATACCTTTTACAATATCAGCAATCACATCCACACAGTCTTCAGCCAAATTATAATTTGTTTTAATGCCCATCAGTCTTGTAGCAGATGATAAAGCTGAATGACCATCTCTGCAACCTTCGTACAATGGTTGCTTTCCAGCATCCAACATACCATAAAATCTCCTAGCTTCAGCAGAGGGTAAATCTTCCCCTCTAAAATGATCATTTACCATCTGCTCAGTACCTACACCATAATCTACTTCCGTGCTAATTGGTTCTTCTAATCTAACCGCAGGCTGAGGTTCGCTAGTACTACCATGTTCATAATCAGTTTCTCCATGATGATACCAAATTTTGTAACTTCGTGTAAACCCATTCAAATATAGATGACTCCAAACAATCCACTCTTTAATAACCTTTCTATTTTTACAATTAGAGCAAGGACATCTTAACTTACCTGTTACTGCTTCCGGTTGTCGTTGGACTAACCCCATGAATTCGGTTATACCTCGTTGGTATTCATCCGTAAGCAATCTGGTGTTCGGATCCAAATGAGTTCGATCGATCCAAGAACGAAAATAGTTTGAAGAAGACATGTTTTTTATGAATCAAATTCGTGTGTAAAGAGAGTAAGAGGGAGGATGAAGATATGGAGTAAATGAGGAAAAGAGGAGTGTGCGTATTTATAGGAGAATGCCCCGGACATACCGAGGAAATTCCGATGGAATTCCGATGCCAACGGCTAGTTCGTCGGAATTTCCTCGAAATTCCCCAACGGCTCTCCAACTGCTCTCTAACGTCTATATATCCGTCGGAATTCATCGATTTTTCCGAGGAAAATAAATTTCCTCGGTATTCCATCAGAATAATTCGATGGCTATAGTTTTCCTCGGAATTCCGTCGGTATATTCCGAGGAAATTCCGAGGAAACACAAAATTTCGTTTCCTCGGAATATCCTTTGAAAATTCCGATGATTTCGTTTTCCGTCTGAGTGTCCGTCAGAATACCGCTGTTTTCTTGTAGTGAAATGACATGTTACATAGGAGTTCAACCTCAGTATGAGTCATTTTGCACAATCTACCGGTGAGTGCTGGATCAATATATCAAAGACAAAAGGACGAAAATATCTCTAGATGATTACTTATTGAGATTGGTGGTGGGAGTTGATCAAAAACTGTAAGCTTGCAATAAAATTTGATTTAGATATTATTAACCTGATTGGCCAATCTTGAAGATGATAAATAAAATCTTAAATTAGTAATAAAATGTGATTTAAATATTATTAACCTGATTGGCCAATCTTGAAGATGATAAATAAAAATCTTAAATTAGTTTAGTTTCCAAAAAATTGATAACTTTTGAAAGTCAAGTGTATAATCCATTTTAAACTAAACAAAAAAAGTATGCACACTATACAGCAAGGTAATTAATGTATATATAAGTTTTATTTTTTGGGTTGATATTCAAAAAGAACAATTATAAAGAAGTATAAAAAGAGGATATCATGCCTTTCTTTTAAATAGAATTCGATACCAACCTTTGGTACAAAGATTGTACATCTTGTAAGCAACTGTAAGAAGAACATAAAGTGGATCATGTAACCAAAAACATAGCAAGCTAAGGCACAACAACTTTCTTAAAATTTAAGTTATTCTTGTTTCATAAGATGATTAGTCTTAAATTATATGCATCACTTTTATTATTTTCAAGTGTTTGAATATCTGCTTAGGTGCCCGCCACCCAAAGAAAATTCCAAGTTTCTTATCTTCATTTTTAATGTATCTCATCAATTTTATTTTTCCCTTGGACACCAACACATGTGGATTATAAGTATGCCACTCCTTTAACAACATTTCTACATAAAAATAAGAAACAAAAATTAGGGTTATTAAATTAATTTAAAGGTATATTAGAATCTAAATATCTATATTTAGTTATTCACAAGATTTTTTTTTGAAATTCCTGTAAGAACAATATTAGGTTTTCAAGTGTATAGACATATGACTCAAAAAAGGAAAAAAATTACCATATGCATATGCTCAACACCATATTCCTTCATAATAAATATTTCCCCCCATCTAGTGATAGAAGATTCAAAGAACTGATAAATTTCGAAAGTCTAGGATTCATAGTAAAATAATAATAAAAGAAAGAAATAATGCATTACACAATGCTATTTTATGGTAGTCGTTGCATATATTAATTTTGTTTGTTTGGGTTAAGCTTCAAAAGTAGCAATTTATAAAATAGTGTAAAACAAAAGATAATAGCATACTGTTCTTTTAAATAGTGATAATTTTTATACCAACCATTATGTATAGAGATTTTTTATCTTGAAAGAGATTGCACGAAAAAAATACAATCACTCCTAAAAACAATAAGATATCAAGCTAAATCAGCAAAAAAAACATCGCACAAAATGTTCCTTAAACTTTCTGCTACCCTTGTTACATTACAGAGATAAGTTTCACATCTCAAAAAACTAACTAATATAATGTTTTAATCATCCAAATGTATATACTTTTCATAAGAATACAATGTACATTTTGCTTTAAATGATGTAGTGAGGAGTTATTTTGTTATTCATTTAAATTTGTGTGACATCTCAACGGAACAGTTGAATCATTATGTTATTAATTCTATATGTCTGAAAAATAAAATCAATTCAGTTTTGGATTCTGTCAACCCATCAATTAATCTTTCTTAACAGTTATACATAGTTAACTAATCTTCTTCAGCGCTAAATCAAATTAAAAAAATGCCTTGATTTTCTCATATATATATATATATATATAATGTATTCACCCAAGTGATTCTCCTCTCTCGATTTTATCTCGGTTTTATTAAAATTTTCTGTATATATATATATACAAGTTTGATATGGATATCAAACTTTTTTTTTTAAATTAGCAGTTCTTATATATTTGATAATTCTTTCATCAACTAAATAAAAATAGAATGCCTTAATAAAGTTATAGAAAAACAAGAATATATATTAAAACATCAATTTTAAATATATAATTCAACATAAAAATAAATCATTGTAAGAATAGCTGATATAAAAACAAAGATCTAATATATAAATAATGGAATGCATTAATAAAATTAATAGCCAATTCTTTCCAACGATAACTAAAGCACTTTTGAGTTTTTCAAGATAAACAAAAAAATACTTTTAAATTTGGATGTTCGTGAATTCAAAATCTATATATCTATGTTTCATGAAAATAATCAAAAAAATTTAAGCTGTGAATTCAAATGAAGATCTGTTTTCATATATACCTAGATATGAGTCAATAACAATTCTACCAAGTTTCATATCAATATGTTTTTACTTCCTGACCATTTAAGTATCTCGTAAAATGGGTCATACCACCTTCTATTCATATTGGATACGGTGGCTCTTTCTTGGTATCGTCTATCAGGTTTTTGGAAAGAATGTCTATTTTACTTTTTTGTTTGAGTTTTTAAATTTCGGATTTCTCTTTTATTAGTCCACAAAAATAGTTAATTTATTTCCTTCATCCATTGCCTAACGCTTTTTTTATTTGTTCTTAAGTATCTAAATAAAACAAAAACTACACTTTTTAACACAAAAACAAATAAAAAACAAACAAACATTATGGTTTTATAGGCAATGTTGAGCTGCTAAAATTTTTTTGACTCACTGCCTTTTTCATGAGAACAAAAGGGAGAGTAGAAAACATTTGTTGGGTTAATGTTTGCTACAAGCCCATCCGTAGCAAAATTAACTAGAAGATGCATGATTTAGAAAACCATGATGCATTTAGTACATTAATGATGGCAAAAGCTATCATAATGAAGCTTATGTGTCAACTTTGATGACAACGTTCTTTGGATGGTTCACAAATTAAACAAGGCAAAACAGTGCAAGTCAATTTGTGGAGGAGTCAAAATATAATATGCACATCACATAATAAATTGAACACTTGGCAAGGAGAGAAGATTTTCTAGAGACCAAGTTTGATCTCTAGACTTCTTTTGTAATAGTTACATGGAAATCTTACTCATTTGATATTAATTTGGATCAAATGAAATCTTGCAACAATTAAGAAAGTGTCATCCTTACATTACTTTTGATCTATATCCAGTCATGTTAATGTTGACTCGAGCATCGGAGAATAAAGGGGAAAATCACCCTCTCTCATCTAGTTACGACTCATGTAATTATTTGGTTCAAATTGCATTATACCTAGTGTATGATTATATTCTTGAGAAGGTTACGTATTATGACAAATATATGTCTACCAAACATAAAAACACATTTTGTGACAAATGCAATTTTATGTATGGAGCATTTTTACGGAAAACCTTGATTGATTATAAGAGAAGTATTGTGTGTTTATTATTTTATCTTTATTCTTTTCTTTGAAAAAGTTTTAGTCATTACTTAATATTTTAATATATAAATATGTATATAAAATTATTTTTTTCTCTATAGTTTGAGATTCACACATATATATATATATATATATGTTGATATTTTAAAATTGTAAAAATTTGTAAAACAGTTTTCAACAATTGTTATGGATAACGTTTAGTGTGAAACATGTTATAGACAAAAGAGGTTAGCGCCGATGAGTTAAGACAGAGCAAAAGTAGATGGTTAAATTGTGTACATATAATTTGTGTACGGATGTGTTGTAGACAGGAGAATTAAAGACATAGATACTGTAACCTTTTAAATATCATTTTAAACTGAAATAAAAAATCGTTTTAGATTCATGTGCCTGAAATTGTGACAATAGGACATGTATTAAATTTAAACATGATTAAATGATATTTAAATTTTTTTCCTATAAATTTAAATAGATTTGGATTATATTTATTCGAGAAATAGCACATATTTTTATACAATATATAAAATCCACCAAACACATTTATAAATAACCTAATATTTAGAACCTAACAGATTTACAACTAATGATCTTGTTGTATCACAATTTCTGATCTATTTAATACTATTTACAAAAATTCATTGATTATAAGTGAATATGTGGATGACTTGTATTATATGAGGTTATGTGAATATATTCGTTATTTGTGTGGATAATTTTTTGTACACTAATATGTGTGGATATGAAGTAAAGAGTTGTGGACGAGCTAGTTTGAGAATGGACAAGTTGTAAACTTACATATTTCTCATACAAAATTTATCAAACATTTTGTATTCATTTTTTATTCTTCCATATTTTATTTTTTTATAAATTAATTCATCAATTTTCATTTAAAGAATATAATAATTTGTACATAAGAGATGAGGAGTAATTATCATAGAGTTTTGATTTACATGTATCTAAGAGTTTCACCACTAGAAACAATAAAATAAAATATCTTTTGTCAATTACTAACAGCTATTCATCATCAATTTAAGTAAGATTTTGGCTGGCCGGCCTTGAACCCCAATCTTGTAGGAGACTACAAAAGCAATTATTGTGGGATAAATTTCGTTTACTATTTATTCATATACAAATCTTTAATTATGAGTTCTTAAAGTTTTGATAATAAAAAGGAAGATTACGCACATAGACACTTTTTTTACTTTCCAATTACATGATAATCACTTTCCTCAAAAAATAGATATTTTATTGATCAATTTTTTTTATGCCCCTAACTAAAATTCTACACACTCACTTAATGTAGCTATAACAACCCATCCTATGGGAACTACCCGTCCCCGTGGATCTCAGGCTAATTTTGTAGGATACCGACATTAACCCCTCACATGTGAGCCTCTCAAAGCCATACATGTAGGTTATTAGTGCGTTTAGCGTTACTTTGACCCAAGAGCTCACCATTTAACAACTCCTTTACAGGACAAGTTGTCACCAATTAAGCTGCAGATCGTGGTATCAGAGCTGCTTAGCCATCTCAGTTCTGACCCGAGAGGCGTCTTGAGATCTTCCGTGGGCCAAAACGAGGACGTTGCATTTTTTGAGAAAGGATGAATTATAACATCCCGAGTTGTGATATATCAAAAGGTTTTAGGGAATTGATTTGGCTACCTGTGTTACCAAAGTTGACTTACCTTTTCCGTCACACATCCATTTAAAACTCCAGGGTTAAGCATGCTTGGGCTGGAGTAGTGAAAGGATGGTGACCTATCGAGAAGTGATTCGTGATATCGTGTGAGTGAGGCCAAAACACAGGAAAAGGTTGGATGGTGTTTGCAAGGTTAGTAGACAATAATTTCTAAGTCTTGGAAAATTTACGCACCGACCGCTGGAACAGGATGAAGCCCACAAGCCTGGAGAATGTGCATGGATGACCAAGTAGCTATGGACGGTCGGGATGTTACAATAACTCATTTTCATCTTCTCATTTTCATTTTCATCTTAAGTTGTCCACATCTTTCATTTTTCTTTTTTGTCACTTTTGGAAACCATAAGCTCTTTCTAAATAATTAACACTTACCATTACAATCCCTCTCAATCGTAAAAATAATTAAATATTTCTCTTAATTTATTGGATCTCCCCTTTTGTATATGTTAGTTATGAACTAGATTAATTTTGTGTCTTTAATACTTTTACATGTTTGTACATTAGTAGTTAAACTAAAACTGAAGAAGGTACCAGAAGGATAGAGCACAACAAAAGCAACACACGAATTTATAACTTACTTTTACACAACTTGTCCATCCACAATTCGTGATTCAAATATCTCATCCATAATTCATCATCCAAGTCACTATAAAAAAATGTTCGTTCTTGGCATAAGGAAACAACTATTATATGCTATTCTTAGTATTACTGAAACAGCTATGTTTGTCACAGCTATCTTAGGTCTCTCCTATATTATAGCAGTTTTACAATGCTATTGTATTTGAACTACAAGATGGCATTTGTTATAATTTGCTATTATTAAAAAATTTATTTATTATTAAACATAAATATCATGTTATTATTAAAATAATTTTTTTATTATAAAATAAAATCTGGTTTAGAAATTTAATCTGTTTTATTATTAATTATTGATTTACAAATGATTTCGGTTTATAAAATTAAACCAGTTTAACCCAAACTAATTAAGTTTTTAAAAAACCAAAAACAAAAAACTAAGGAGGTCTTATTGGATCAAGGATTTGAGAAGATTTTTTTTTCAAATCCCCCTTATTGTATTTATCATTTATAAATTTTATATGAAATCTAAACTTATTAGATTAGTCATTTGTAAAAGTTCTCGTAAATTTTAACTTATTGGAAAATATAGATTTTGTCAACTAAATCCATCAAATGAGATTTGGTGTAACTTGGATGACATTTCATAGTGAAAAACAACAGATTGAAATACTATCTCTTATGATGGTATTTTAAACTTTTTGTTTAAATAAAAATATTCCTTCACATTTTTAAAAAGAAAAACAGAGAGTTTAAAATGAAATAAAAATAAAAATTATTTTAAAATAAAAATTATTTTAAAATAAAAATTATTTTATAATAAAAATTATTTTAAAATAAAAATTTAAAAACTTATACATTTTATATATTTCATAAAAGGATAATAACATTATAATAATGAAATTATTATTTCCAAAAATATTTAAAATTAAAAAAGTTTTTTTCCAAAACTCTGAAATTTTTTCAAAACCACCATAAAGTTTGTAACAAATATTTTTAAGATTTCCTCAAATCTTAGATTTTCTTAGATTTACTCAAATTTTGAATTCTCTCAAATTCTTAGTTCAATAAGCCTCACTAAGTCTTCCATAGAACCACATCTAAAGAATTTTAACCTAAACCTAATGATGTGCCGCCGCATCAACTAAGCCTCGTCATCTTTGTCTTGCAATAGGATGCTGACTCATCGCCACCAACACTCTACACTCCGGTCACGTTTCGAGACCAAATCCTGCCTTCTTTGCCGTCAAGTGTTTTTGGTCTTCTCCGTCCGTGACCTTCTTCTGATTCCTCCGCCATCAACCTTCTTTCGCCATTAATCGTTCTTCTGCTTCCTCCATCATGCTCCTCCAAGAACAAAACAAATCAGATTCAAAATACAAAGAGATTCAAAACAGAGACAGAGAGAGATGACATTTCTTTACCCTTGCCATCACTGCTCGACGCAACGCCACCACCATCTTGAATCCGTTTTTCAGATGAGATTCAAGTAAACGAGAGAAGAAAGAAGCTTGTGACGGCGATGATTTCTCTGATTTCTTTGGATGATGGAGACAGAGCGGAAGATGGTGACGGCAGAAAGTTGAATTGGAAATTATAGTTTTAAACAAACTATAACATAGTTTAATTTAGTTAAAGGTTGAAAGATAAGATTTGGAGTTTGCAAATAAAGTGTTTGTAGTATAGGTGTTGTGATGTTTTGTATATTTTCATTGTTTTATCCACTCATTTACATGTATTTTGATCATAT
>CAJHQP010007626.1:0-31334 GCA_905132765.1 Moricandia arvensis | reverse complement strand
CAAACACATCACACAACACATTCAGTTCATAAAGGGATCAAGCTTTATAACAAGGGACAGTAGGTTCTTACAAACAAGGAACTAGTGTTAGTTCCTTGAACACCTTTGATTCATGGCAAGATCAGGGGCTATTGGTTGCGCCTCCAACACCTCCTTCCTCCATGGACCTTCCCTTGGACTCTCCATGCCTAAAGTCCCCACCTTTCTTCATACTTTGGTCGCCACCACCAGTAACAAGGTGAAAGCTTTCACCTTTCTTCCTGGTCTTTGAATAAGAACACGCCTTGGACTTGATTTGATGAAGAGGGTAGCTAATCCACTCCATAACTCCTGGATCTGAGGCTCTCCTTTCTTCTGGACGGTATGAGAAAGCATGAGACTTCAAGAACAGCTTCTGGGCTTTCCGATGAACACCATCTTGTAGAGGTTGAACAGGCTGGAAAGGAAGCTTCTTTCTGGGTTTTGATGGCATGAGAGAAAGCTTTGATCTTTGCGGAAGCTAGACACCAAGTTCTGATGAACCTGGCTCTGATACCATGTTGGATTTTCACCAGAGTATGTGGATCTGGGTTTGTGTGTGATGAACAAGCCTTTAAGGCAATGATGAACACGAGATGATGAAGAGAAAGGGTTCTGGTTTACTTGTATGAACTTGAATCAGAATCAGAGAGTATGAGAGACTTAGAGAGATTAAAGAGACTAAGAAAGAGAGAGACTTTAAGAAGGATTCGATCCAAGAACTACAAGCTTTTATTTCTGGAAGTGGAGAGGGGTTTTCCCCCTTACTCCCTTGAAGATTACAATTCGCCCAAGGGGTCTTTTTATAGAGAGATGAGTGCTGGATACAAGTTTAAACCTAAGGAGACTAAGCATGTGGAGTCAACAAGTATTTGGGCGCCTGGTTTGAATTGTGTGGCTCAGAATGCTCACATGCTTGGACAGGCTGTCACAAGCTGCTCTTCCTTTGCTTTTGGACGAGAGGATAACCTTTTGGATAAGGTTCTTCCTTTCTGGAAAGTAGACAGCTCTTCCTTTTCGCCTAAGGTATATTCTGAGCATCTTTCTCCTTGCCTAAGCCTCCCACGGATCCCAAGTCTTTGCTCACCATAATAAACCTTCTTAAGACTTGGGAACCAAGTCTTGTGCATTTTAGGGTTGTACGGCCAGGAACATCAAGCTGGTCCGTACATATTGAGCCCTAACTTTGCACAAGACTTAAAACATCTTTTATGCTCAAATGGTCGAGTAGTGTTGGTTTTGGGTCGAGTCTGGTCCGTACGGATCCGTACAGGCCGTACAGGCCGTATAGGCCGTACAATCCGTACACCTCATCCTCAACTTGACCATTTGATCCCTTCTTCTCACCAAAGCTTCCCCAGGTCTTCCTTTGACTTCTCATTGATGTTCCTCAGTCTCTTGCACACTCAGAAGCTGTCCACAGCCTTCTCCATACTCGTTGCACAAGATCCTTCACACCACACTATCTTCTCTGCCTCTATCTCATCTCTCATAAGTTTCATTGTATCTCTTCAAGTTAACAAAATGCCATTGCATATCATCAATGGACGAGTCAGTCCACAAACTATAGGAAGTGTAGTGTGATTGAGTATGCAATGAGAGGTTGATGCCATTGTATGATACCACTTGGACGTGCCAGTCCCCAAGTCTACAAGAAGTGTAGAGTGGGATATCATACAATGAGAGACTACCTTGTGAGGGCTCTTAAGGTGATTCAAACACCAATAGTTCCTGGTATAAGTAAGAGGGCCAAAACTCACAAGGGTAAGGACATCAAGTCTTGTAAAGACTGATGGTTCCTAAGACCATGAATATGCGAATTGCCAACAATCCATGGGAAGTCCATAGCCTACTCCAAAGAGTGTAGAGAGGATGTTGTGACAATGGAGAGCTGCCTTGCGGTTCTGTCCATGGTGGTTCAGTCACCATAGCCTACATATCAGGAGAGTGTAGAGAGTACAGTAGACAAGCAAGGAAAAGCATCACAAGAGGGTGCTGCAATGAAGATCATACCAAAGTCATGAGGAGGCCGATGATCTAAAGGCAATGGAGCAAAGGACATGCTAATCTTCCCATTGCATACCATTCCATGGACGCATCAGTCCATTCAAATACACGGAGTGTATAGAGAATGGGTCATGCAATGAAGAGAAAGTATCTTGGGAGGATCTCTCTGTGGTGATTCAAACACCCTAGTTCCTGTTAAGGGAGAGAGTAAACTCACAAGAAGAAGGCCATCACAAAGTCAAGAAGACCAGTGGTCCTAAGGCCATGGATTGCTTAGATCGTTCACAAGCTTAGCTCCTTTCTATACTCGGAGTTAAGCTTGAGGGGGAGTCTTATTATGCATGATCCATGGTCCAGTATCAAGCCTTTTCAAGGACTTCAACAAAGGATCATCCAACTGGGTCTAGGCAGTGTGATGCGTCCCTAGGATGCTCTTTGGTTGATGGGAATGGATAGATCCTTGCAAGAATGAATCAGAGACTCAAGTTCTTCAAGGTGTGTGGATTGAATGGTGACACAAGAGGGATGGATGATCTCTTGATACTCCTAGATGAACAAATCGGATATGACACACCAATTTAGACACCCTTAGGTCTCTGGATATTACACACCAGAACTCGACACACTTTCTAGAGAGAGAGCCGTCAAAGAGAAAGATAACTTGTTGATTAAAAGATGGATGGCTTACAATAGGGTTTAGGGACCCTTTAAATAAAGAGAAACCGAGAACATGCTCTCTAGGGTTTCGGAAATAAGCAAAATGGAAATATAGTTTAACTTTAACATAAGCTTAAAATAACATAAAAATGTAAACTTCTTTTAGACTTGGACCGAGATAGAGCCTAAGTGATGTGAAGACAAGTTGTGGCCTCGTTAAAAACCTTCCTCCGGAAAACCTCGTGGGACAAAACCAAAAGCAAGGAAAAGAGCACGCACCCCATGTCTTGCCTAGACACTAACTCAGCTTGATGTAGAGATTGCTTGAATTGTGATCAAGACATCTCGGATCAGACCTTGTCCAAGACTTTCTTGTTGTGGATGTGAAGTGAGTAATCCAACAACATTCTCTTTAAACTTCTTGACTCTGGAACGAGTCATGGGACCTTCAGGAATGGCTAGAGCATCATCACCCAGCTGCTGGTGCAATGTGGCTTCATGTGGCTCATCTAGACTCTCCTAGTTCTCCTTAGTGATCCGGTCCATGATCACAACCAAGACTGCTCTGAACAGTCTCTTTGCATAGACATGCCACTGTGATGTGATCATGGAACGGATCACTAAGGAGAACAAGGAGAGTCTAGATGAGCCACACGAAGCCACATTGCACCAGCAGCTTGGTGATGATGCTCTAGCCATTCTTGAAGGTCCCATGACTCGTTCCAGAGTCAAGAAGCTTAAAGAGAATGTTGTTGGATTACTCACTTGATGTGATCATGGACCGGATCACTAAGGAGAACAAGGAGAGTCTAGATGAGCCACATGAAGCCACATTGCACCAGCAGCCTGGTGATGATGCTCTAGCCATTCCTGAAAGTCCCATGACTCGTTCCAGAGTCAAGAAGCTTAAAGAGAATGTTGTTGGATTACTCACTTCACATCCACAACAAGAAAGTCTTGGACAAGGTCTGATCCGAGGTGTCTTGATCACAATTCAAGCCATCTCTACATCAAGCTGAGTTAGTGTCTAGGCAAGACATGGGGTGCGTGCTCCTTTTCCTTGCTTTTGGTTTTGTCCCACGAGGTTTTCCGGAGGAAGGTTTTTAACGAGGCCACAACTTGTCTTCACATCACTTAGGCCCTATCTCAGTCCAAGTCTAGAAAGAAGTTTACATTTTATGTTATTTTTAAGCATATGTTAAAGTTAAACCATAGTTTCCATTTTGCTTATTTCCGAAACCCTAGAGAGCTTGTTCTCGGTTTCTTTTTATTTAAAGGGTTCCTAAACCCTATTGTAACTCATCCAACTTTTTATCAACGAGTATTCTTTCTCCTTGACGGCTCTCTCTCTAGAAAGTGTGTCGAGTTCTGGTGTGTAATATCCAGAGACCTAAGGGTGTCTAAATCGGTGTGTCATATCCGGTTTGTTCATCTAGGAGTATCAAGAGTTCATCCATCCCTCTTGTGTCACCATTCAATCCACACGCCTTGAAGAACTTGAGTCTCTGATTTGTTCTTGCAAGGATTATCCATTCCCATCAACCAAAGAGCATCCTAGGGACGCATCAAGTGGTATCAGAGCAACTTTGGTTGGGAAGTGCTCGTTTTCTCTCTTATTGTTTTTGTTTCATCCGTGTTTCATCTCTATTACCTTGATTAAGCAATAGATCTAATCTGTTTAGGGCTGCTCGAGTTTCATAAGAGATTAGACAAGGTTTAAGAGATTTTCCTTTTTGCTTGCGGAAACCCTAGTTGTTAAACCCTAGCCGCACAAGTTGTCTTTTTCCTTTTAGATCACTTTGTTTCACCTGTTTAACTTGATAATCACCTTGAACACGAGTAGATTAAGGTTGTTTAGGGTGCTAGACAAGCTTAGAAAAGTTTAGACAAAGTTTAAAGAATTTCCTTTTTACTTGAATCGGCAAACCCTAATCTCCTTTTTGCTTGTAGCCGATTATCCTTTTTGCTTTTGTCTTGCAGAAGAAGCTTTAGGTTGTTCTATCCTTTTTCCTTTTTGCTTATCTCGTTACCTTGAACCCTTTTACTGGTTATTTTTGTTTACCTTTGTGCAGGAAGCATGGGATCCGAGTCTGAAGAAGAAGCTGCACTCGTTAGGAAGAACAAGCTTCTCATGGAGGCTATGTCGGCTCAACTCAATCAGAACATGGTAGCAACCATGACCGAGATGATGAGGACCAACCTCAATGACATCCGGAGAGAGCTCAGAGAAGACATCAGGAGAGCTACTGGTCAAGTTCCAAACCGGGAGACTAGGAGGGAAGAGAGACCTCATGCAACTCGCCAAGAGCATGGCTGATGTGATCATGGACCGGATCAGTAAGGAGAACAAGGAAAGTCTAGATGAGCCACATGAAGCCACATTGCACCAGCAGCCTGGTGATGATGCTCTAGCCATTCCTGAAGGTCCCATGATTCGTTCCAGAGTCAAGAAGCTTAAAGAGAATGTTGTTGGATTACTCACTTCACATCCACAACAAGAAAGTCTTGGACAAGGTCTGATCCGAGGTGTCTTGATCACAATTCAAGCCATCTCTACATCAAGCTGAGTTAGTGTCTAGGCAAGACATGGGGTGCGTGCTCTTTTCCTTGCTTTTGGTTTTGTCCCACGAGGTTTTCCGGAGGAAGGTTTTTAACGAGGCCACAACTTGTCTTCACATCACTTAGGCCCTATCTCAGTCCAAGTCTAGAAAGAAGTTTACATTTTATGTTATTTTTAAGCATATGTTAAAGTTAAACCATAGTTTCCATTTTGCTTATTTCCGAAACCCTAGAGAGCTTGTTCTCGGTTTCTTTTTATTTAAAGGGTTCCTAAACCCTATTGTAACTCATCCAACTTTTTATCAACGAGTATTCATTCTCCTTGACGGCTCTCTCTCTAGAAAGTGTGTCGAGTTCTGGTGTGTAATATCCAGAGACCTAAGGGTGTCTAAATCGGTGTGTCATATCCGGTTTGTTCATCTAGGAGTATCAAGAGTTCATCCATCCCTCTTGTGTCACCATTCAATCCACACGCCTTGAAGAACTTGAGTCTCTGATTTGTTCTTGCAAGGATTATCCATTCCCATCAACCAAAGAGCATCCTAGGGACGCATCAAGTGGTATCAGAGCAACTTTGGTTGGGAAGTGCTCGTTTTCTCTCTTATTTTTTTTGTTTCATCCGTGTTTCATCTCTATTACCTTGATTAAGCAATAGATCTAATCTGTTTAGGGCTGCTCGAGTTTCATAAGAGATTAGACAAGGTTTAAGAGATTTTCCTTTTTGCTTGCGGAAACCCTAGTTGTTAAACCCTAGCCGCACAAGTTGTCTTTTTCCTTTTAGATCACTTTGTTTCACCTGTTTAACTTGATAATCACCTTGAACACGAGTAGATTAAGGTTGTTTAGGGTGCTAGACAAGCTTAGAAAAGTTTAGACAAAGTTTAAAGAATTTCCTTTTTGCTTGAATCGGCAAACCCTAATCTCCTTTTTGCTTGTAGCCGATTGTCCTTTTTGCTTTTGTCTTGCAGAAGAAGCTTTAGGTTGTTTTATCCTTTTTCCTTTTTGCTTATCTCGTTATCTTGAACCCTTTTACTGGTTATTTTTGTTTACCTTTGCGCAGGAAGCATGGGATCCGAGTCTGAAGAAGAAGCTGCACTCGTTAGGAAGAACAAGCTTCTCATGGAGGCTATGTCGGCTCAACTCAATCAGAACATGGTAGCAACCATGACCGAGATGATGAGAACCAACCTCAATGACATCCGGAGGGAGCTCAGAGAAGACATCAGGAGAGCTACTGGTCAAGTTCCAAACCGGGAGACTAGGAGAGAAGAGAGACCTCATGCAACTCGCCAAGAGCATGCCGGTTATGAGGAGACTGACAATGAGTATGAACACCTCAGTTCATCCTCAAGACAAAGCCAAAGAAGACATAGGCGTGCCCAAGAGAGAAGAATGAACCAGGGAGATGAGCTTGCTGGTTTGAAGATAAAGATACCCCCATTCCATGGCAAAGCTGATCCGGATGCCTACCTTGAGTGGGAGAAGAAGATTGAGCTAGTCTTTCAGTGTAAGCAGTACACAAACCACAAGAAGATTCAGATTGCTGCTACCGAGTTCTATGACTATGCTCTAAGTTGGTGGGATCAGTACATCACAACTCGTAGAAGGAATGGAGAGGAACCAGTTGAGACTTGGACAAAGATGAAGTCTATCATGCGCAAGAGGTTTGTTCCAAGTCACTACCACAGAGACTTGCATCACCGGCTTAGGAAACTTACCCAAGGCTCAAGATCAGTGGAGGAGTATTACCAGGAGATGGAGTTGCTCATGCTAAGAGCGAGCATATCAGAAGATAGAGAAGCAACCATGTCAAGGTTCCTATGTGGTTTAAACCGAGAGATACAAGACAATGTTGAGATGCAACACTATGTGGAGCTTGAGGAGATGCTACACAAAGCTATTCTTGTGGAGTAGCAGCTCAAGAGGAAGGGACATTCACGCAACCACTATGGCTCTAACCGGTTACACAACACAAAGGAAGAGAAGACACCTTACCCTAAGGAGTCTAAGCCGTTCCAGAAGGATCACAAGTCCTATCCAAGAGAAGAGACCAAACCAAGCAGTGCTTTTGACAAGGGCAAAGGCAAGGTTGAAGCCTCTAGTTCCAGAGCTCGTGATGTCAAGTGTTTCAAGTGCCAAGGAAGAGGTCATTACGCCTCTGAATGTACCAACAAGAGAGTCATGATTTTGCTGGAAGATGGAGAGTATGCCTCAGAAGATGACATCACCGAGTCTGACCAAGAAGACACTGAAGAAGAACATGAAGAAGGACCAGTCCAGGGGAAGCTTTTAGTAGCAAGAAGACTTCTAAGCTTGCAAAACAAGGCTGAGGAGCTGGAGCAGCGTGAGAACCTCTTATACACCCGGTGCTTGGTCCAAGGGAAAGTGTGCAGCCTCATTGTTGATGGAGGTAGTTGTGTGAATGCTGCGAGTGAAACCCTGGTCAAGAAGTTGGGATTGAAGGTTCAGAAGCATCCCAAACCTTACCGGCTACAATGGCTGAATGAAGAAGGCACCATGAAGGTCTCAAGTCAAGTCCTTGTCCCCTTAGCCATTGGGAGATATGAAGATGAAGTCTTGTGTGATGTGTTGCCTATGGAAGCTGGTCACATACTTCTTGGAAGACCTTGGCAATCTGATCGCCGAGTTATCCATGATGGCTTCACCAACAAGCACTCCTTTGAGTTCAAGGGACGCAAGACCACTCTGGTTCCCTTGACACCTAAGGAAGTTCAACAAGATCAGGTTCAACTCCAAAAGAAGAAGGAGATTGATCTAAATCTGGCTGGAACTAAGCAGCCTAACTTCTATGCTAACATGGGTGATATCAAAAGAACTCTCTACTCTCAACAATCTGCTATCTTACTTGTGTTTAAAGAAACTCTTTTGAACCTAACAGATTCTACACCGGTGTATCCGAGTGAAATGGTTTCTCTTTTGCAGGAGTTTCAAGATGTATTTCCAGACGACAATCCCATTGGTTTACCACCTTTGAGAGGGATTGAGCACCAGATAGACTTTGTTCCAGGATCTACACTTCCAAACCGTCCAGCATACAGAACCAATCCGGTTGAGACCAAGGAGTTACAAAGACAAGTAGAGGAGCTCATGGAGAAGGGCTATATCCGAGAGAGTTTGAGCCCATGTGCTGTACCAGTGCTCCTAGTGCCTAAGAAGGATGGTACATGGCGTATGTGTGTTGATTGTAGATCAATCAACAACATCACAGTGAAGTATCGCCACCCTATCCCTAGACTTGATGATATGCTTGATGAATTGCATGGTTCTTGCATATTTTCTAAGATAGATTTGAAAAGTGGTTATCATCAGATTAGGATGAAAGAAGGAGATGAATGGAAAACTGCATTCAAAACTAAACATGGATTATATGATTGGTTAGTTATGCCATTTGGATTAACCAATGCACCTAGTACATTCATGAGGTTAATGAATCATGTTCTTAGGTCATTCATAGGCATTTCTGTTGTAGTATACTTTGATGACATCTTAGTATATAGCAAGAACTTAGAAGAACATCTAGAACATCTTACGGCTGTCCTGAATGTTTTAAGGGATGAAAAGCTTTATGCCAACTTGAAGAAGTGCACCTTTTGCACGGATAACTTTTTTTTCCTAGGTTTTGTTGTAAGTGCAGATGGAGTTAAGGTCGATGAGGAGAAGATCAAAGCCATCAAAGACTGGCCGAGTCCAACCACAGTAGGAGAAGTGAGGAGTTTCCATGGGCTTGCTGGGTTCTATAGGCGATTTGTGAGAGACTTTAGCACCATTGCAGCTCCCTTGACTGAAGTGATAAAGAAGGATGTCGGATTCAAGTGGGGAGAAGCACAAGAGAGGGCTTTCCAGAACCTAAAAGAGAAGCTTACTCAATCACCTCTTCTTATGCTTCCTGACTTTACTAAAACGTTTGAAATAGAATGTGATGCCTCAGGAATTGGAATTGGTGCTGTATTGATGCAGGATAAGAAACCTATAGCCTACTTCAGTGAGAAGCTTGGAGGAGCCACTCTCAACTATGCAACCTATGACAAAGAACTCTATGCCTTGGTGAGGGCATTACAAACGTGGCAACATTACTTGTGGCCCAAGGAGTTGTCATACACACTGATCATGAGTCCCTAAAGTATCTAAAAGGGCAGAGTAAGCTTAGCAAGAGACACGCAAGGTGGGTGGAATTCATTGAGACCTTATCATACGTGATCTGTTGAAATGATGAAGGGAATGACCAGTAGAAGTAGCTGGTTCATGACCCAAATATTGATAGAGAGAAATAAAGAAGACAAGCATAAGAAGTGATCCAGAAACATGTAGCTGAGACTGGGTCATATAGACTTGTGAACCAAGGCATTGTTAGAGTGGAGAGGAAAGAAGTATGGCTGAGTATGACCAAGATGCTGTGCACAATGAATATCAAGAGAAGAATGTTGGAATGAAATAAGTGACAAGAAGAAGAGAAGAGGTTGGATACTTGTTTAAGAAGTCAGTCCGTACAGTCTTGACTTCCAAGCAACCAAGCTTGAGCTAGAGTGTCTTGGAAGGCAAGGAAAGGATGGATCTCGTCCAGCTTCATCCTCAAAAGCATATTTGAATGTAAATTAAGGCTTCTGACCGTTGGAGAGAGTGGCTGGACAAGTGGGGATTTAAATAAAATAAAAGATCACATGTGCTTAAGAAACTGCACCCAGAGCTGTCACTTTCATCAATGGGAGACTGCACCACCATCTCTCCTCCTGTCCCTTTCCCTTCATATGGACGAGCCAGACCTTGTCTTCTTCTCCTTTGGCATCTTCTCTTTCTCTACAGAAGTAATTGTTTAGTAGAACCAAGATTTATTCATTGTTTAAGGTTGTCTTTGCCTATTTAAGGCCTTGTTGTAACATAAGGTAATCTAAGAGAAAGTTAAGTCTTTCCTTCACATATTCTTCGTTCCTAATCTCTCTCCCACGATTTACTCTGTTAGCTTACTCTCTGATACTCTAAATCTCCATAATTACTCTGGTTACTTTCAAGCTTATACTCTTCATACTTCACAAACTCTCATTCTTTAGTTACTGTCTCTTAACCATACTTGTTCCCTCTCTCGCCCAGTCTCTGTTCTTCCATAATTTAACCTTCAAGTCCATCATTCTCTTCTCATAATTCATCTATTCTCACATGGTATCAGAGCTTCCAAGCTCCTGAAACCTTCATAGCTTCCGCAAATCATCATCTTCTCAAAACTGTCTCCAAAACAGTTTCTGCTACATCTCTTTATCTACTGGTCCAAAGGTCTTCCAAGAGGGAAGAATCTCGCCAGAACTCAAGATAGGACAGTAGACAAGTCTCTGGAACTCAAGAAAGCTTCAGCTCAGTCCAGCAAGCTTCATCAAAGGTTCAGTTTCAAGTTCTGTTTCTTGCAAAACCAGTTGGTACATTCTATTGTCCACTGGTCCAAACTCACTAAGATGGAGAGCTCAAAGGAAATGGCGACTTCAGTAGCTTCAAGGAGTCCAAAGAATAAGCCAAACCACCACATCTGGTCCAAAATGCTGAAGATAATCCATGGAAGAAACCATTCTTGGAGAAAGGTCACTAAAGAAGCATTAAAGCTAAGCTGTTCTAATCATTCTATGGCCAGCCATGCTGAAGCTCTGTTTCTGACCAATAAAACCCACGACCAGCAAGCGGACAGGAGGGGTTTGAAGTGTCTCCTTGACCAGAAGGAGAGAATCAAGAGGAGGAGGTGTTGGACAGTCAATCCACACCACAAGCCCTTCAAATTCAAGTGATTCACAGCCATGGAGATTCAAGGAACTAGCTCAGGTTCCTTGGTTGTAAGTTAACCTCCTTAACTCTAATAAGAGCTTGCTTAATTGTCTTAAATGGTTTCTGGTTGTGTTGAGTGTGTTGTTAGTATCTTAGGGACAGTTCAATGTTACTAGAGTTGTTGAACCTAGTTTCTGTCCCATGATACTTAAACATTGTGTATGCATTGTTCTAGGAGTAAGTAAGCTTGCTAGCATGATCATATAGCATCTGGTTCAATCCATTTCATTGTTATCTTGTGCTAATGGTCTGGTTAGTCCATCATAGTGGACTGGTATGCATTTAGAAGTTGGTCTAAGCTACTGGTCCCTATGGTTTTGATGAAACCAGTAACCATTAGCTTGTGTGATGTGTATTTAGTTGCTTGTTATCTCATGATGTCTTGAATTGAATCTTGTGCATTCATATAGCTATTGCTTAAAATTGTTGCTTGATGCATGTGTACTGTTCTAGGAGATTTCTAGCATTGTTTTGTCTTGTTCTTGTCTTAGCTCATTTGTTTGTGTGCTGTATGGTCTAGGGGAGTTTCTTAGAACCTGTTGTGTGTCTTGTTGCATTGCTAGAGGCCTAGGAGAGTTTCCTGGTCATGTGTTGCATTCATAGTTGTGTAGCTTGATTAGATTAGTTGTCTTGTCTATCCTACTGTCATAAATTGTCATTGCATTCTGCTACTGTCATATGTGTGATAAAATGAGCCTAGATGCCTTGTAACTGATGAGTTATCATACCTGAGCATTTAGTGAATTGGTTGCATGTATTTGAACTAAATGAGTTGTTTAGATTCTGTCCATTGCATTTTCTTAAAGCATTGGGATCACGATTGGTGAGTTACCAAGGTCTGATGATCCTAGTGTGTGTGGTCTGATTCTTGCTGGAGTTTGAGTGATGTTTCAGGTACACAAGTGTTGTCTCTGTCCATCATCAAATCAAGACAAAGAAGAAGACTTTGCCCATGAGTTCAGAGCCTACAGAGTCTGTATATTCCTGACCATGGAAATATCACTTGTGTGTAGAGAACCGTTTGAATTAAGCGCAGCCTGTTTGGGTGTTGAGCTCCTGGTTCAAAAGACTTACAAGAGGCAGTGGAGAAGAGATTAAGGGAGGAACCGGTTGAGTTAAGCGCAGCTGTAGGGGTGATGCGCTCCTGGTTTCAAAACTCAATGTTGCTCACTTCCAAGCTTGGTCCTTCACTTATTCTCTCTGGATCAAGCTTGAGGAGGGGTAATGATGAGCATTCCTGAAGGTCCAAGTCTTCCATTTCCTCACCTCAGATCAGAAGTGAGAGTATGCAAGTGGTGGAATTCACCCTTGCAAGATTTCTCATCAGTCGGATCAAAGAAACATCAGCAAGGACAGCAGCAACTTGGTGTTCGAACAGATGGCCATCAGAGACTACTTGGCAAGAAGATCAGGTGGAGAGGCAAGCTGATTGGAATGCTATGAATCAGCCCAAGGCTTGGGAGTTAGAACAGTTACCTTCTGGTTGGGAAGCTATGGATCAGCTTCTATATGGAGTTAGAACAGTTACCTTCAGTTGGGAAGCTATGAATCAGCCCATAGCATGTGTGCTTGTACCTGGTTGATAAAGCTTCAAGAAGAGGCTAGAATGGCGATTTCAAAGTAAGGGGGATTAAGTGATCAAGACTGAAGAATCTGTCACCCCACATTATTCCACAGCATTCATGAGGGCTTCAAGTGTCCATGGGACACTCCTCACCATTCTTAACAACCATATGCAAGGTACCTACTGAGATCCTGAGGAAAGGCAGGCTTCGACTCAATCCCTAAATGGAGGCAAGAAGCCAGAAGAAAGGGGGAGACAAGCTCTGATCGTAACAAGAAGCTCAAGGCTGATTCAGTATGTAGCAAGTGGCACTTAATCTGAATGTGAAGCAAGGGTGCCAGCTTGCCATTGAAGAAAGGCCATGATCCAGGTTTATGAGTCCCTCAACATGATCATAAGGCTCATAAACCCACTGGCCAATCCCCAGGCTGAAGTAGTTGCACTCTTTTTCCCTAAGTGTTGGTTTTATCCCATGAGGTTTTCCACACTTAGGTTTTTAATGAGGCAAGTACCCTCAGTTCCAAGCTTGCCCAAGGATCTCCTATGGTCAAGCTTGTGGGGGAGTGTTGAAATGATGAAGGGAATGACCAGTAGAAGTAGCTGGTTCATGACCCAAATATTGATAGAGAGAAATAAAGAAGACAAGCATAAGAAGTGATCCAGAAACATGTAGCTGAGACTGGGTCATATAGACTTGTGAACCAAGGCATTGTTAGAGTGGAGAGGAAAGAAGTATGGCTGAGTATGACCAAGATGCTGTGCACAATGAATATCAAGAGAAGAATGTTGGAATGAAATAAGTGACAAGAAGAAGAGAAGAGGTTGGATACTTGTGTAAGAAGTCAGTCCGTACAGTCTTGACTTCCAAGCAACCAAACTTGAGCTAGAGTGTCTTGGAAGGCAAGGAAAGGATGGATCTCGTCCAGCTTCATCCTCAAAAGCATATTTGAATGTAAATTAAGGCTTCTGACCGTTGGAGAGAGTGGCTGGACAAGTGGGGATTTAAATAAAATAAAAGATCACATGTGCTTAAGAAACTGCACCCAGAGCTGTCACTTTCATCAATGGGAGACTGCACCACCATCTCTCCTCCTGTCCCTTTCCCTTCATATGGACGAGCCAGACCTTGTCTTCTTCTCCTTTGGCATCTTCTCTTTCTCTACAGAAGTAATTGTTTAGTAGAACCAAGATTTATTCATTGTTTAAGGTTGTCTTTGCCTATTTAAGGCCTTGTTGTAACATAAGGTAATCTAAGAGAAAGTTAAGTCTTTCCTTCACATATTCTTCGTTCCTAATCTCTCTCCCACGATTTACTCTGTTAGCTTACTCTCTGATACTCTAAATCTCCATAATTACTCTGGTTACTTTCAAGCTTATACTCTTCATACTTCACAAACTCTCATTCTTTAGTTACTGTCTCTTAACCATACTTGTTCCCTCTCTCGCCCAGTCTCTGTTCTTCCATAATTTAACCTTCAAGTCCATCATTCTCTTCTCATAATTCATATATTCTCACATGATCAAGTATAAACAAGGTAAGGAGAACATAGTTGCTGATGCACTATCTCGGAGGTATGTTCTCTTGACCACTCTAGATGCTAAGTTGCTTGGATTTGAGCAGATAAAAGATATGTATGATACTGACCATGATTTCAAGGAAGCCTATGCTTCTTGTGAGAAGTTTGCTGCAGGACATTACTTCAGGCTAGAAGGCTACTTGTTTTATGATAATAGATTGTGTGTGCCTAACTGCTCTTTGAGAGATCTCTTTGTCAGGGAATCCCATGGGGGCAGTCTAATGGGACACTTTGGGGTTGCCAAGACCTTAAAAGTTTTGCAGGATCACTTCTATTGGCCGCATATGAAAAGAGATGTGGAGAGAATCTGTGGGAGGTGTGCTACTTGCAAGCATGCCAAGTCCCAAGTCCAATCCCAGGGTTTGTATACTCCTTTACCCATTCCACACCATCCCTGGAATGACATTTCCATGGACTTTGTTATTGGATTACCTAGGACTAGAACCGGAAAGGACTCAATCTTTGTTGTTGTTGATAGGTTCTCTAAGATGGCACATTTCATAGCATGTCATAAGACTGATGATGCATTACATGTTGCTAACTTGTTCTTTAAAGAAGTTGTTCGTTTGCATGGCATGCCTAGAACTATAGTTTCTGATAGGGATACTAAGTTTCTTAGTTACTTCTGGAAGACACTTTGGTCTAAGCTAGGCACTAAACTGTTGTTTTCTACTACTTGTCACCCGCAAACTGATGGACAAACTGAAGTGGTTAATAGAACCTTAGGAACACTCCTGCGTGCATTCATTAAAAAGAACTTAAGGACATGGGAAGAATACTTACCACATTGTGAATTTGCATACAATCATGCTATGCATTCTGCTTCTAAGTATTCACCTTTTGAGATTGTTTATGGGTTCAATCCCACCTCCCCTTTGGATCTAATGCCTTTACCTGAGTGTGAAAGGATCAGTCTAGATGGCAAGAAGAAAGCAGAGATGGTCCAACGGATCCATGAGAAGGCTAGACAAAACATTGAGCAGAAAACCAAGCTTTATGAGAAGCAAGCCAACAAGGGGAGACGTGTGAGGACCTTTGAAGTTGGTGACCAAGTTTGGTTGCACCTGAAGAAAGATAGGTTCCCCAACGAGAGGAAGTCAAAACTGATGCCAAGGGTTGATGGACCTTTCGAGATCATCCACAAGATCAATGACAATGCCTACAAACTTGATCTCCAAGGTAAGTACGATGTATCAAATAGCTTCAATGTCACTGACTTGGCTCCTTTTTCTGTAGATGAACCTGATTTGAGGACAAATCCTTTTCAAGAGGGAGGGGATGATGTGATCATGGACCGGATCACTAAGGAGAACAAGGAAAGTCTAGATGAGCCACATGAAGCCACATTGCACCAGCAGCCTGGTGATGATGCTCTAGCCATTCCTGAAGGTCCCATGACTCGTTCCAGAGTCAAGAAGCTTAAAGAGAATGTTGTTGGATTACTCACTTCACATCCACAACAAGAAAGTCTTGGACAAGGTCTGATCCGAGGTGTCTTGATCACAATTCAAGCCATCTCTACATCAAGCTGAGTTAGTGTCTAGGCAAGACATGGGGTGCGTGCTCTTTTCCTTGCTTTTGGTTTTGTCCCACGAGGTTTTCCGGAGGAAAGTTTTTAACGAGGCCACAACTTGTCTTCACATCACTTAGGCCCTATCTCGGTCCAAGTCTAGAAAGAAGTTTACATTTTATGTTATTTTTAAGCATATGTTAAAGTTAAACCATAGTTTCCATTTTGCTTATTTCCGAAACCCTAGAGAGCTTGTTCTCGGTTTCTTTTTATTTAAAGGGTTCCTAAACCCTATTGTAACTCATCCAACTTTTTATCAACGAGTATTCATTCTCCTTGACGGCTCTCTCTCTAGAAAGTGTGTCAAGTTCTGGTGTGTAATATCCAGAAACCTAAGGGTGTCTAAATCGGTGTGTCATATCCGGTTTGTTCATCTAGGAGTATCAAGAGTTCATCCATCCCTCTTGTGTCACCATTCAATCCACACGCCTTGAAGAACTTGAGTCTCTGATTTGTTCTTGCAAGGATTATCCATTCCCATCAACCAAAGAGCATCCTAGGGACGCATCAATGCCGGTTATGAGGAGACTGACAATGAGTATGAACACCTCAGTTCATCCTCAAGACAAAGCCAAAGAAGACATAGGCATGTCCAAGAAAGAAGAATGAACCAGGGAGATGAGCTTGCTGGTTTGAAGATAAAGATACCCCCATTCCATGGCAAAGCTGATCCGGATGCCTACCTTGAGTGGGAGAAGAAGATTGAGCTAGTCTTTCAGTGTAAGCAGTACACAAACCACAAGAAGATTCAGATTGCTGCTACTGAATTCTATGACTATGCTCTAAGTTGGTGGGATCAGTACATCACAACTCGTAGAAGGAATGGAGAGGAACCAGTTGAGACTTGGACAGAGATGAAGTCTATCATGCGCAAGAGGTTTGTTCCAAGTCACTACCACAGAGACTTGCATCACCGGCTTAGGAAACTTACCCAAGGCTCAAGATCAGTGGAGGAGTATTACCAGGAGATGGAGTTGCTCATGCTAAGAGCTAGCATATCAGAAGATAGAGAAGCAACCATGTCAAGGTTCCTATGTGGTTTAAACCGAGAGATACAAGACAATGTTGAGATGCAACATTATGTGGAGCTTGAAGAGATGCTACACAAAGCTATTCTTGTGGAGCAACAGCTCAAGAGGAAGGGACATTCACGCAACCACTATGGCTCTAACCGGTTACACAACACAAAGGAAGAGAAGACCCCTTACCCTAAGGAGTCTAAGCCGTTCCAGAAGGATCACAAGTCCTATCCAAGAGAAGAGACCAAACCAAGCAGTGCTTTTGACAAAGGCAAAGGCAAGGTTGAAGCCTCTAGTTCCAGAGCTCGTGATGTCAAGTGTTTCAAGTGCCAAGGAAGAGGTCATTACGCCTCTGAATGTACCAACAAGAGAGTCATGATTTTGCTGGAAGATGGTGAGTATGCCTCAGAAGATGACATCACCGAGTCTGACCAAGAAGACACTGAAGAAGAACATGAAGAAGGACCAGTCCAGGGGAAGCTTTTAGTAGCAAGAAGACTTCTAAGCTTGCAAAACAAGGCTGAGGAGCTGGAACAGCGTGAGAACCTCTTCTACACCCGGTGCTTGGTCCAAGGGAAAGTGTGCAGCCTCATTGTTGATGGAGGTAGTTGTGTGAATGCTGCGAGTGAAACCCTGGTCAAGAAGTTGGGATTGAAGGTTCAGAAGCATCCCAAACCTTACCGGCTACAATGGCTGAATGAAGAAGGCACCATGAAGGTCTCAAGTCAAGTCCTTATTCCCTTAGCCATTGGGAGATATGAAGATGAAGTCTTGTGTGATGTGTTGCCTATGGAAGCTGGTCACATACTTCTTGGAAGACCTTGGCAATCTGATCGCCGAGTTATCCATGATGGCTTCACCAACAAGCACTCCTTTGAGTTCAAGGGACGCAAGACCACTCTGGTTCCCTTGACACCTAAGGAAGTTCAACAAGATCAGGTTCAACTCCAAAAGAAGAAGGAGATTGATCTAAATCCGGCTGGAACTAAGCAGCCTAACTTCTATGCTAACATGGGTGATATCAAAAGAACTCTCTACTCTCAACAATCTGCTATCTTACTTGTGTTTAAAGAAACTCTTTTGAACCTAACAGATTCTACACCGGTGTATCCGAGTGAAATGGTTTCTCTTTGCAGGAGTTTCAAGATGTATTTCCAGACGACAATCCCATTGGTTTACCACCTTTGAGAGGGATTGAGCACCAGATAGACTTTGTTCCAGGATCTACACTTCCAAACCGTCCAGCATACAGAACCAATCCGGTTGAGACCAAGGAGTTACAAAGACAAGTAGAGGAACTCATGGAGAAGGGCTATATCCGAGAGAGTTTGAGCCCATGTGCTGTACCAGTGCTCCTAGTGCCTAAGAAGGATGGTACATGGCGTATGTGTGTTGATTGTAGATCAATCAACAACATCACAGTGAAGTATCGCCATCCTATCCCTAGACTTGATGATATGCTTGATGAATTGCATGGTTCTTGCATCTTTTCTAAGATAGATTTGAAAAGTGGTTATCATCAGATTAGGATGAAAGAAGGAGATGAATGGAAAACTGCATTCAAAACTAAACATGGATTATATGAGTGGTTAGTTATGCCATTTGGATTAACCAATGCACCTAGTACATTCATGAGGTTAATGAATCATGTTCTTAGGTCATTCATAGGCATTTCTGTTGTAGTATACTTTGATGACATCTTAGTATATAGCAAGAACTTAGAAGAACATCTAGAACCTCTTAGGGCTGTCCTGAATGTTTTAAGGAATGAAAAGCTTTATGCCAACTTGAAGAAGTGCACCTTTTGCACGGATAACTTGGTTTTCCTAGGTTTTGTTGTAAGTGCAGATGGAGTTAAGGTCGATGAGGAGAAGATCAAAGCCATCAAAGACTGGCCGAGTCCAACCACAGTAGGAGAAGTGAGGAGTTTCCATGGGCTTGCTGGGTTCTATAGGCGATTTGTGAGAGACTTTAGCACCATTGCAGCTCCCTTGACTGAAGTGATAAAGAAGGATGTCGGATTCAAGTGGGGAGAAGCACAAGAGAGGGCTTTCCAGAACCTAAAAGAGAAGCTTACTCAATCACCTCTTCTTATGCTTCCTGACTTTACTAAAACGTTTGAAATAGAATGTGATGCCTCAGGAATTGGAATTGGTGCTGTATTGATGCAGGATAGGAAACCTATAGCCTACTTCAGTGAGAAGCTTGGAGGAGCCACTCTCAACTATGCAACCTATGACAAAGAACTCTATGCCTTGGTGAGGGCATTACAAACGTGGCAACATTACTTGTGGCCCAAGGAGTTTGTCATACACACTGATCATGAGTCCCTAAAGTATCTAAAAGGGCAGAGTAAGCTTAGCAAGAGACACGCAAGGTGGGTTGAATTCATTGAGACCTTCCCGTACGTGATCAAGTATAAACAAGGTAAGGAGAACATAGTTGCTGATGCACTATCTCGGAGGTATGTTCTCTTGACCACTCTAGATGCTAAGTTGCTTGGATTTGAGCAGATAAAAGATATGTATGATACTGACCATGATTTCAAGGAAGCCTATGCTTCTTGTGAGAAGTTTGCTGCAGGACATTACTTCAGGCTAGAAGGCTACTTGTTTTATGATAATAGATTGTGTGTGCCTAACTGCTCTTTGAGAGATCTCTTTGTCAGGGAATCCCATGGGGGCAGTCTAATGGGACACTTTGGGGTTGCCAAGACCTTAAAAGTTTTGCAGGATCACTTCTATTGGCCGCATATGAAAAGAGATGTGGAGAGAATCTGTGGGAGGTGTGCTACTTGCAAGCATGCCAAGTCCCAAGTCCAATCCCAGGGTTTGTATACTCCTTTACCCATTCCACACCATCCCTGGAATGACATTTCCATGGACTTTGTTATTGGATTACCTAGGACTAGAACCGGAAAGGACTCAATCTTTGTTGTTGTTGATAGGTTCTCTAAGATGGCACATTTCATAGCATGTCATAAGACTGATGATGCATTACATGTTGCTAACTTGTTCTTTAAAGAAGTTGTTCGTTTGCATGGCATGCCTAGAACTATAGTTTCTGATAGGGATACTAAGTTTCTTAGTTACTTCTGGAAGACACTTTGGTCTAAGCTAGGCACTAAACTGTTGTTTTCTACTACTTGTCACCCGCAAACTGATGGACAAACTGAAGTGGTTAATAGAACCTTAGGAACACTCCTGCGTGCATTCATTAAAAAGAACTTAAGGACATGGGAAGAATACTTACCACATTGTGAATTTGCATACAATCATGCTATGCATTCTGCTTCTAAGTATTCACCTTTTGAGATTGTTTATGGGTTCAATCCCACCTCCCCTTTGGATCTAATGCCTTTACCTGAGTGTGAAAGGATCAGTCTAGATGGCAAGAAGAAAGCAGAGATGGTCCAACGTATCCATGAGAAGGCTAAACAAAACATTGAGCAGAAAACCAAGCTTTATGAGAAGCAAGCCAACAAGGGGAGACGTGTGAGGACCTTTGAAGTTGGTGACCAAGTTTGGTTGCACCTGAGGAAAGATAGGTTCCCCAACGAGAGGAAGTCCAAACTGATGCCAAGGGTTGATGGACCTTTCGAGATCATCCACAAGATCAATGACAATGCCTACAAACTTGATCTCCAAGGTAAGTACGATGTATCAAATACCTTCAATGTCACTGACTTGGCTCCCTTTGCTGTAGATGAACCTGATTTGAGGACAAATCCTTTTCAAGAGGGAGGGGATGATGTGATCATGGACCGGATCACTAAGGAGGACAAGGAGAGTCTAGATGAGCCACATGAAGCCACATTGCACCAGCAGCCTGGTGATGATGCTCTAGCCATTCCTGAAGGTCCCATGACTCGTTCCAGAGTCAAGAAGCTTAAAGAGAATGTGGTTGGATTACTCACTTCACATCCACAACAAGAAAGTCTTGGACAAGGTCTGATCCGAGGTGTCTTGATCACAATTCAAGCCATCTCTACATCAAGCTGAGTTAGTGTCTAGGCAAGACATGGGGTGCGTGCTCTTTTCCTTGCTTTTGGTTTTGTCCCACGAGGTTTTCCGGAGGAAGGTTTTTAACGAGGCCAAAACTTGTCTTCACATCACTTAGGCCCTATCTCGGTCCAAGTCTAGAAAGAAGTTTACATTTTATGTTATTTTTAAGCATATGTTAAAGTTAAACCATAGTTTCCATTTTGCTTATTTCCGAAACCCTAGAGAGCTTGTTCTCGGTTTCTTTTTTATTTAAAGGGTTCCTAAACCCTATTGTAACTCATCCAACTTTTTATCAACGAGTATTCTTTCTCCTTGACGGCTCTCTCTCTAGAAAGTGTGTCGAGTTCTGGTGTGTAATATCCAGAGACCTAAGGGTGTCTAAATCGGTGTGTCATATCCGGTTTGTTCATCTAGGAGTATCAAGAGTTCATCCATCCCTCTTGTGTCACCATTCAATCCACACGCCTTGAAGAACTTGAGTCTCTGATTTGTTCTTGCAAGGATTATCCATTCCCATCCACCAAAGAGCATCCTAGGGACGCATCAACATTGGTGTGGAATATCATGCTCCTTGCAACCTCCATGAGATGGCGATTCTTCCTTTCAGCAACTCCATTTTGTTGTGGTGTATATGAGCAGCTTATCTGATGTACAATGCCATGCTTTGCTAGATGATGTTTGAAGGCATGACATGTGTACTCTGCACCATTATCAGACCTAAAAATTTTGATCTTAGAGTTGAAATGGTTAGATACATAGGTTTGAAAGTCAATGAAAGCTTCTAACACCCTATCTTTACTTTGAATCAAAGTGAGCCAAGTATATTTGAATTTTTCATCTATGAAAGTAACAAAATATTTATGGTTCTCCCTAGAATCACAAGGTGCTGTCCACACATCAGACTGAACCAAATCAAAGCAGTTTTCGTAGATAGTCATGGATTTTGGAAAAACGGATTTGCAATGTTTACCAAGAATAAAAGCCTCACAATTTTCATTTTTAAAAGATAGATTAGGTAACATTAGTTCAAATGCACGAGCATGGGGGTGACCTAATCTAGCATGCCATAGAACATCACTAGCTAAAACAGAAGCAGAATTAAAAGCACAAGAGAAATCTGATCTAAGCTTGGTGTCTTCAAGTAAATAAAGTTCTCCCTTGCTCACACCTTTTCCCAGCATCTTGCTGGTCTTAATATCCTGAAAGCACACATCATCAGGACTAAAAATAACTTTGTAATTAAGATCATTTGTTGCTCTTTTAACAGATAAGAGATTAGATGTGAAAGTTGGCATGTAAAATGCTTGAGACTCCTTATCAAACAATTTAAGATTCCCCATCCCTTCAATAGGTATTCTATCACCATTTGCAATCACTACAATTCCTAGAGCCGGTTTGATATCACTAATTGAGCTTAACATCCCTAATCATATGGTGAGATGCTCCTCAGTCAATTATCAAGGGCCTAGTAGTTTGATTTGCATTGTGAATAGAGGTGAGGGCATTAATACAATTGTTACCAGAGTTTGCATTGAGTGCCTTTATAAGGGCCTCAATGTCTGACTTGCGGATGAAGGCATCATCATTGGAGAGTTGAGAAGTGGCCTGAGAGGTTGACCCAACTGCATGTGTTGTAGAGACCATGGCTCTCCCATCTTCTCCCATACACATAGGGACAGTGCTCAGCTCATGTGCTCTTGCTTCATGTGCCCTTTCCTGGTTGAACTTGGGTGTCTGAGATGAGGATGAAGAATCCAGCAGTTGTTCTTGGAATGACCTTGCCTCTTGCAATGTTCACAAGTCATTCGCTTGTCAGCTCCACCCCCTGGTTTGTAGAAGACCTCGTTGGCTGAGATAACCTCTATCTTTTCAGCCTTAATAGCCATGTACAGCTCTCCTTTCCCACCAAACAACCCATCAGATCCTTGCTCCTTTTGTAGTTGAGCACACACATCATCCAGACTTGGTAGATCCTTAACTCTCAGTATGTGTTTAATGACATCATTCGAAGCGGAGTTAAGGGTGAGTAGCAACCCAAATACCTTGTCTTCCTCACGCCTTGCATTGATAACAGTAGGATCCGTGGTGCTTGGCCTTAGCATCTCCAGCTCAGCCCACAAAGATCTAAACTTCCCAAAGTGCTTGGTAAATTTCATATCCTCTTGGTGCAAGTTGTTGATTGCCTTCTTCACTTCAAAGACTCTGCTGAGGTTTGAAGTGTTACCATAAACCTTTTTCAAGGTGTCCCACAACTCCTTTGCTGTTTCACAGTAGGAGTAGGCTTCCATAATGGGACCATCTAGAGAACTTTACAAGGCAGACAGCACCATGAAATCCTCTTGAGTCCATTTGCCTTCATCTGTCACTACAACTTCTCTGCCATCTTCTCCTTGTGTGATTTGTCTTGGGGCTTCTCCTGAAGTGATATGCTCCCATCGACCTCTTCCACCAAGGGCAGTTTTGGTCAATCTCTACCATATTAGGTAGTTTAAACCCTTCAAAGTGACTGGAATGACCATTTGCTTCTGTTGCTCCATTTCGACTTGCTATTGTCCAGTGGGTAATAGAGTGAACTGAGTAGAGATTTTTGAAATTTTGGAACACCGGACAAAGAGAAACAAGTAGAAACAAGCTAACTTCTCTTTAAACCGTAAAGATGTAAAGAGATATGAAGAGAAATGGTCAAGAACAACCCAGAAACTTGCAAGAACAATCCTAATATCCACTGGACAAAAGGATGTTCTTCAAGATAAACAGAAAGTAATCGGATAGAACTGAAGTATAGAGTGAATAGAGAGTGTTTGCGGAAGAAATTGAGTGGTTTAGGAGCTTAAAGCTCTGAAACCATGTAAGAAAATGAAGAACAGTGTGAAGAACAAGAGAGAGAGAGTGAAGAAACTCAAGAGAGAGAAGAGAGAGAGAGAGTGATTCGAAAATAAGAGTAAAGAAGGATTGTTTTCCTTGTCTATTTCAGTTTCCAGAGATATATTACATACAAGGAGGATGAACACAAGAAGAATAGGATTAAAATAAGGCTGCTTGGTCAAGATAGTGGAGCCGGAAAGTGACCGGACCTCAATGGTTGGGAGACCAAAGTAAAACATGTGATCTGATCCATTGTTGAATCCCACATTCTTGAGTTCTAAAGGGTTTGCAGAAACCCTTAAATAAAGAAACCAAAGAACATGCTCTAGGGTTTCGACAAGTATAACATAAAACTATAGTCTTAAAATAACATAAGGTAAAATAGATAGTAGTCTTGGGCTGAGATACGGCCTAAGTGATTTGTAAGACAAGTCGTGGCCTCATTAAAACCTTCCTCCGGAAAACCTCGTGGGACAAAACCAAAAGCAAGGAAAAGAGCACACACCAAATGTCTTGCCTAAACACTACCACAGCTTGATGTAGAGATAGCTTGATTGTGGATCAAGATATCTCGGACCATCAAACCTTTGTTAAATATGAGAAGCCAATCTCCATTCTTCAGAAAAATTATGCAAGGGAAGTACCTAAATCTATATTCATTCTTATGATTGAATAGCTTTCCCATTTGAGAATTGATGCATATGTTTGTGCATTGTTTGAATCCGGTATTTGGAGCTCATGAGAAGAGTATGGTCGTGGATCAAACCCTTTTAAGATGGCAGGATGTCAGAAGAAAGGGGGAGACAAAGAACAAACCACATGGAGAGTTCCAAGCAGTTTTGAGTGTGAAGCAAGGAAGGCATTGGTGCTGGCTTGCCATTGAAGTAAGGCCATGATCCAGGGTTTATGAGTCCCTAAACTTGCTCATAAGACTCATAAACCCACTGGCCAATCCTTAGGCTGAGGGTGGTTGCACTCTTTTTCCCTAAGTATGGTTTTATCCCAAGAGGTTTTCCATACTTAGGTTTTTAATGAGGCAAGTACTCTCAGTTCCAAGCTTGCCCTAGGATATCCTATGGTCAAGCTTGAGGGGGGAGTATTGAAATAAATAAAGGGATGACCAGAAGAAGAAGCTTGTTGATGATCCTGTTGACATGAAGAAATAAATGGCATGGATACAAGAAGATTAAGCAAAAGATCAACCTACCTTGGAATGCAAGTATGTTCGTACAACCTAACCTAGCTTGGAGTGCAAGATAGAGAAGAGGTCTACATAAATCAGAAGATGGCTTTCTCTGCCTAAGAAAGAAGTATTTAATTAATCAGAAGATAAGAGAGCTGTTGGGAGCAAAGGTCACGAGATGGGAAGTATTTAAACACTTCTGGACCACTTCTGGACCACTTTTGGACTGTTTAGGTCCTGTCCCTTTCACCCTCTCTGCCTGAGCCACTTCTGTCCAAGAATGCATTTGTTTAATACTTCTGGAGGTCTCTTTGTTTAATAGTTTATTGGGGATTTGTCTCCCTTTAAATATACATGTACCATGACTCAATTAAGGCAAGGAATATGTTCCTCATTATTCTGGTTCTCTCTCTACAACTCTCTCCCTCTCTCTCTCACGAAATCTACCTTTCTCTCCCTTGTTCTTGCTGAGTTCTTCAGTATTCTCACATAAACTCTTTATAATTCTCACATTCTTTCATGGTATCAGAGCATTAAGCTCTTGAAACCTTATTCTAACTTAACTTCCGCACAAAATCACTTTCATCTGTTTTTACTCTGTTCTTCACTCTGTTTTTACTCTGTTCTTCACTCTGTTTTTACTCTGTTCTTCACTCTGTTTTCCCTCCATCCAGTTTTGAAATCTCTTGATAATCCAGTTTTCTAGACACTTTACTTATCTGAGTTCTTAAGCTCTCTTTCAATTTCGAAAATTCTATTCTATTGTGTTCTGCAAGTTCATGAACTCTTCATCTTTATCCATCAGTCCATAGTTTTGTCCAGTGGATAAAAGAAAACCAGCCATGGAAATGAAGATAAAGAGCATAATTCCAGTAACCCTTGAGGGGTCTAACTACCTGCTATGGTCAAGAGTGACCAGAGTTACCTTGGGAAGGCATGGACTTTGGGACAGCCACATCATAAAGGCTGATGCTTCAAAGAGGATGGCTCAAGAGGAGAAACAAGCAGGTGGTCTGAAGAATGAAGACAAGTGGGTTCAAGAAGACCAGCTAACACTTGAGATCATTCACAGCTCTCTCTCAGATTCAATATTGGAGGCTTACTCACACTGTGAAACCGCCAAGGATCTATGGGATAGCCTTAAATTTGTTTATGGGAATTTCTCCAACCTGAGCAGAGTGTTTGAAGTCAAGAAGATTATCAACAACTTCAGCCAGGAAAAATTGGAGTTTAATCAATATTTTGGAAAGTTTAGGAGCTTGTGGGCAGAACTAGATACACTGAGGCCATTCTCAGTTGATCCTGATGTCATAAGAGAAAGATATGAACAAGACAAGGTCTTCAGTCTACTCCTGAATCTAAGCCCATCCTACAACCAGTTGATCAAGCATGTACTGAGGGAAGATAAACTTCCTGACCTAGATGGCGTGTGTGCTCTAGTTCAGAGAGAACAAACAGCACACACACTCTTTACAAGGGAAAGGAAGCCAGCTCCCAAGGATATACACAACAAGAATGGAAGGATGGTGTTGTTACCTGTGCACAAGAAAGCCAAGAAAAGATATCTCAGGAAGAGTAACCAATCAAGCTAGGATATTCTCAGCTCTGGTGGAATTAAATTCGAGGAGAACAAACCACCATGCCTAGAAGTGGCGTTTGAGGGTGCATCTATGTACTCAGCACTTACCAGTGTTTCCAAAGAAGTAAAAACATGGAACCTGGCAGAGATCAATGATGGCCCTATCAAAATGAGTGATATTGCGCCACTGATCAAAGCAGCTAAGGCAATCATCTCCGCAAAGCAGTCTGGTACACACTCCCTTATCTCTAGGCCAATCATAATAGATTCAGGAGCTAGTCATCATATGATTAGTGATAGGAATCTTATTAGTGATGTTAGGCCTGCCTTAGGGAATGTAATAATAGCTAATGGTGATAAGGTGAAGATAGAAGGAATAGGGAACCTTAAGTTGTTTGATAAGGAATCCACTGCCTTTTATATGCCTAGTTTTGCCTCTAACCTTCTCTCAGTGAAAAAGGCCACGGTTGACCTGAATTGTCAGGTGGTTTTTAGGCCTAATGATGTTGAGTTTCAGGACATTAAGACAGGGAAGGTGATTGGTGAAGGAAACAGTCAGGGTGGCTTATACCATCTCCAAAAGACTAAGCCCTCTAAACCCTCTACTCCTTCTCATTTATGCATGATCAGTAACTCATCTGTGTGTGATAGCACTATTTGGCATGCTAGACTAGGTCATCCTCACACTCGTGCATTAAAGATCATTATGCCTGATATGTCATTTAACCACCTAGAATGTGAAGCCTGCATCTTAGGAAAGCATTGCAAATCTGTTTTTCCAACATCTGACACTATCTATGAGAAATGCTTTGACTTAGTTCACTCTGATGTTTGGACCTCACCTTGCATGTCTAGAGATAATCATAAGTATTTTGTTACATTTATAGATGAAAAATCAAAATACACTTGGGTTACTCTACTGCCTTCTAAGGATCGTGTGTTAGAAGCCTTTATGAACTTTCAATCTTATGTCACTAACCACTTTAAGGCTAATGTGAAGGTACTGAGGTCAGACAATGGAGGAGAGTATACAAGTCATGCTTTCAAGAACCATCTGGCAAAACATGGCATAGTTCATCAAACAAGTTGTCCTTATACTCCCCAGCAAAATGGAGTGGCTGAAAGGAAAAATAGGCATCTAATGGAGGTGGCTAGATCTATGATGTTCCATGCAAATGTTCCTAAGAGATTTTGGAGTGATGCTGTGGTCACAGCATGCTATCTAATCAATAGGATTCCTACCAGGGTGCTGGATGACATCTCTCCTTATGAAGTATTAAACAAAACCAGACCATCTATTCAACATCTTAGAGTGTTTGGATGCACCTGCTTCGTGTTGATACCAGGAGAGCAAAGAAACAAGCTAGAGGCAAAGAGCATGAAGTTCATGTTCATTGGATACTCACCTATGTGATTTTTAGTAATTTAGTGAGTGTTTAAATGAGATTAAGAAAGAGTTTGTTGCTGGAAATGTGAAGAATAGTAAGAACAGGAGAGAGAGTGAGGGATTTCGTGAGTGAGAGAGAGAGAAGGAGAGAATATGATTTCCTTGCATAAAATGGTTCCTGGTTACATGCTTTAAATAAGCTAAATCAGTAGACATAAAGGACAACACGAAATTATAAATAAAGCTTCTGGTCTTCTGATCACAAAGGGACAAAGGCTCTTCCAGCCATGGTGAAAGTGACAGCTCCTTGGAGATTCAAACTTAACCCCAACATGTGATCTTTTCTTGTAACCTTCCCAACGTCTCTCTTCCATGTTTCTGACCAGAATAACAATATAATAAGACTTCTTGGGCATCTTGGTCAAGGCAGATCACTTGCTTGCTGGTCACACTTAGGTTGTACGGCCAGTCTTGTTAACCAAGTAAACTCCTCTTATTGCCTAATTCAAATCCTCTTGCTTCTCTTGCTCTTTATTTCTTCATGTCAACACTCCCCCTCAAGCTTGACCATGTGGAACAAGTCAAGCTTGGAAGCCATGAAGCATTCCCTCATTAAAACCTCAGCTAGTAAAAACCGCATGGGACAAAAACCACACCAAGGAAAAAGAGTAGAACACTTCATGGCAAGAGGATCAGTGACATGTGAGATCTATGAGTCCAAGCTTTGGATGAATGAACTCACAGACTTTGGTGCTAGCAGCCTTGGTAAAGATGTCAGCTAGCTGGTCTTCACTTCTGGTATAGCAAGGCAAGATGACTTTCTGCTCCACGGCTTGCCTCACCTTATGACAATTCACCTCAATGTGTTTAGTTCTCTCATGGAACACATTGTTGGAAGCTATGTGTATTGCAGCCTGGTTATCACAGTGCATGGTGATGGGTGTGGTAGTCTCAATTCCCAAGTCCTTAAGCAACCCTTTAATCCAAATCAGTTCACTTGTGAGCTTTCTCATGGCTCTATACTCTGCCTCAGCACTTGAACATGAGACCACCTTCTGCTTCTTGCTCTTCCATGTTACTAAATTACCTCCAATGAAAGTACAATAGCCGGTTGTAGACCTCCTATCTATCCTATCTCCAGCCCAATAAGCATCACAATAACCAACTATCTCAGTACTCTTGTTGCAACCCATCCAAACTCCTTGTCCTGGTGCTTCTCTTAAGTACCTCAGAATTCTTTCAACCATGTTCCAATGATGTATCTTGGGGGCTTGCATATGTTGGCTTACTTGGTTGACTGCAAAGCACACATCTGGTCTTGTGATAGTGAGATATATGAGTTTTCCCACCATTCTCCTATAGTGCTTCACATCTTCATAAGCCTTGTCTTCATACTCCCCCTCACGCATTACTTTGTATCCCTCCTCTAGAGGTGTTTTAGCAGCTCTACCACCAAGGTCTCCAGCTTCCTTTAATACATCAAAGGTGTATTTCCTTTGGGACAGAAACAGTCCCTCCTTGGATCTACACATCTCAATCCCAAGAAAATATTTGAGCTCTCCCAAATCCTTGATATCAAATGTTGCCTTGAGGAATGCTTTGGTGGAGCTGATCCCCTCTTTATCACTGCCTGTGATGATGATATCATCCACATAGATGAGAATCACAATGATCCCTTGCTGGCTGGTGAGAGTAAACAAAGTGTGATCAGCTTCAGATTTCACAAACCCTCTTCCATTAAGAGTTGTGCTCAGTTTGTGATACCAGGCTCTTGGAGATTGCTTCAGACCATAGATTGCCTTCCTCAGCCTCAATACATTACCAGGTTTGACCATGTTTTCCATCCCTGGTGGAGGCCGCATGTATACTTCATCTTCTAGCTCTCCTTGTAAGAATGCATTTTTGACATCCATTTGCCAAAGATCCCATTCCAAATTCACAGCAAGAGAAAGCAAAATCCTTATGGTGTGAAGCTTTGCCACTGGTGCAAAGGTTTCAAGATAGTCCTCACCATATACTTGAGTGTAGCCTCTTGCTACCAGCCTGGTCTTCTTCCTCTCAGGTTTCCCATTGGCTAAGTACTTAATTGTGAACAACAGCATGCTTGTTACTGCCTTCTTGCCTTTGGGAAGTTCAGTTTCAAACCAGGTTCCATTTTTCTCCATAGCACCCATCTCATCTCTTACTGAATCTCTCCATTCCTTAATTGCCATAGCCTCTTCATATGACCTTGGTATGTAAGTCTCATCAAGGTTAGTGATGAAAGCTTGATGATCCATAGGATATTGAGCTAGGGAGCATGTTGCTTGTATAGGATGAGCTACAGCTTGTGAGTTGAAGTAGACCCTTGTGTTGATCCAATTAGAGGCCGGCTGTTTGATTCTAGTACTCCTCCTTAGTACTGGTTGTGATTCTTCATTTTGAACCTCTTCTTCATTGGCTGAGGGTTGGTTCTCATTTACCACTGGTGCTTCTTGATCTTGTTGCTCATCTTGACCATGAATTGGTGCTGAGTTTTCGGATTGTGGCTCAGCATTGTTGCCCCCCTCATGGTCAAGGTGGGGAATCTCCTGACCCTCAAACTCATCAGTGGTGGTCTCAGCTTCACTAGACTGAGTGGGAGCTTGTCTAGCCTCATCTGATTCCGTACCTCTCTTATCCATAGGTATACTGATCCCAATACTCTCCATTACCCGTCGAAGATTGTTTGCTCTATCCGAGGTTGATTGGGATAGATTCTCAAGTTCACTCCAATCTTTGTTGTTGTAGTATCCTCTAGATTCCACAAACTTCACATCTCGAGATACCAGGACTCTCCTAGTCTCTGGTTCATAACACTTATAACCCTTTTGGTTTGGAGAGTAGCCAATGAACATAGCTCTTGTACTCTTGGCCTCTAGTTTATTTCTTTGCTCTCCTGGTATCAATACAAAGCAAAGACACCCAAACACACGCATATGATCAATAGATGGTCTAGTTTTGTTCAATACCTCAAATGGAGATTGGTCTTGAAGAATTCTGGTTGGAATCCGGTTGATCAAGTAGCATGCTGTCATGACTGCATCTCCCCAAAACCTTTTAGGTACACTTGTATGGAACATCATGCTCCTGGCCACCTCCATCAGATGTCGATTTTTCCTCTCAGCTACACCATTTTGTTGTGGTGTGTAAGGACAGCTAGTTTGCTGAATGATCCCATGCTGAGCTAGATATTGCTTAAATGCGTGACTAGTGTACTCTCCACCATTGTCAGACCTGAGAATCTTCAACTTGGCATTGAAATGGTTGGAAACATGATTATGGAAGTTCTTGAATGCCTCCAGCACCCGGTCTTTTGTCTGAATCAGAGTCACCCATGTGTATTTTGACTTCTCATCAATGAAGGTGACAAAGTACTTGTGATTCCCTCTGGAAAGACACAGTGCTGTCCACACATCAGAATGAACCAGGTCGAAACACTTCTCATAGATAGTGCTAGACCTTGGAAAGACTGTCCTACAATGCTTCCCCAAGATACATGCT